>JAOYMR010000026.1:21060516-21086424 GCA_025802075.1 Tenebrosternarchus preto | reverse complement strand
CATCCGTATCTCCGCCTCGATTCTCAGTACTCAGTACTCTCCAGTACTGAATGTGGCGCAGTGTGCGTGTGTGTGTGCGCGTGTGTGTGCGTGTGCGACTGTGAGTGGTTGTCGCCCCTTTTCTGTGAATGTACTGCTGTCAAAGCCTGTTCACTTCATACGTGTGGCAGCTGGAAGCTGTCACCCAACAGCACACGACACACTGCCACTGCCAGAAAACCTCTCTCCACGTCCACCGCTCCAACCCCCTCAGCAGCTAGATAGTAGTCTAGACTACGGCCAGACTAATGTGGTTCAGACAGGCACTCTGGTTTCACATCAGTGGAACTGATAAGCCAGAGGAGGTGGAACCACTGCCAGCCACGTCAGCTCTAATGACCGCGCTTTTCCTTCCTGTGGGACTGGCTGCCTTGACTCTCCAGGGAAACCAGAGGGCAGAGTAACCAAAAGTGTAAACGAAGGGTTCGGATTGGCCAGGGGGCCCCAAATCGGAGGGCATGATTAGTGCATCTGTTCCCACAGTCCTTTAGCGGGATGCACCCCACTGCCCCGCCCATCACTGCCCCGCCCATCTCTCCCTGCCCCGCCCCCTCCGGCCTTTCAGTCCGAACCAGCAGCACAGCTGTGTCCTTTTCCTGCCACAGACCGAGCCACTGCTGCAGGAGAGACCCAGCATGCCAATTACACCCACACAGGCTCTATACCCACTACAGGCCTTAATTGAACAGGAAGGCCTGGAAGAGAAAATGGAGTTACACTCAACAAACACAGAAATGGACATTTCACATCCAGCTGGGCAGAAAGGGGGGGGCGGGGGGTCCTATGCTATGAATAGGAGAGGGAGAGTTGTTATTTTCACCTATTTGCACTAATGCCTTCCAAAATGATGCATTTTGTTTATAACAGATCGTTCCAAACATTTCAGGAGATCTGAACCATTTCAGAGACAAGTTTAGACAAAACAGAATTCCCAGTGCTGATTCATCATTGGTACTCTGGTTTAGTCCAAGACTATGATCAATCCACGTCCAGGAACCTCTGGAGATTATTTGGGCGGCAGACGATTCTCAGCAGTTACACTGGGTATGGGTAGATCAGACACTGGAATGACTGAATCAGACATTGGAACGGGTGTATCAAACACTGGCCGGTCCGGGTTCCGCCGGTCCATGCGAGAGCCGGTTTGGTGTCCCCTGGGAAGCCGCCTTTCTGCGCTCTTACAAAAGCCACTGAACAGGATTTCCATCAGCTTCAGCAGGAAGACACACGCTGTCCCGGTCTTTTTAGGCCGCGGTGCATGGAGACTTCAGGGGAGATGTCCTGGTTTTGCAGGAGGAGGAACTAGAGCAGCAGAAACGTGTGGTGGGGCTCCTGCAGCAGCCAGCACGATGCCAGGAAACAGTCACTCCACACTACGTAACGATCAACACTGTGTGTGTGTGTGTGTGTGTGTGTGTGTACACACAGCAACTCTCACCAGGTTCTATACAACTAAAATCAATCCTGGCTGAAAGCAAGGGGTTTTCTGAGACAGTGTCGAACAGAATTGTGGTGAGTGTTCAGTTCGCTCACACACCCACCTTCACACAGAGTCCAACATGTCCCGTCTACTACAGCGTCCCTGGGAACATGTGTTTGTAGTCATCATTATGAAACGTAATGGTGCTGGCAGGGTAATGGTGGTAATGGTGTGGACATCTCACGCTCACACACACACACACACAAACATACACGCTCTGACTGAGTCTGCAGGGTACAGTTTTTAAGACGCAAGGCCTTCAGAAAGAGACACACACACACTTTAGTCAGAGAAAAGAGCAATGCGTGTGTTCTCTGTAATAATAAAAGAAACAGGATATTTTTAGGGCCCAGGAGATAGACCTCTATAATTAGAAAAGCAGGGTTCTGACTGAATCACATATGGAAATCATTACATTCAGTGGACACACACACACACACTCTTCCCAGCACTGTACTATATTCTGTTACACTGGAAAAGAAACTGACTGACAAGAAAAGATGAAGAAATAATATGCCAGTACAAGAACAGGCCCAGTGGATGTGTGGAGGTTTCTACCAGCCTGGTGTCCTGGACGCAATAACGACAGTCTGTGGTCGCTATTTATGTACTCTGTGTGTCAGAGTTCATGTGCACATGCATATCAATGGAAGACAAAATTGCAAAGCAAATATTTCGGTGTGATGGAGACATAACGAGAAGATGGTTGTCTTTGATGAGACGAGAGAGGACAGGACCCAGTGGACGCACCAGCAGCCTTGCTACATCAGCCTATGGCATTCGGCTCTGGCTCTGCACACGCGCACACACACTTGGCAAGGTGTCACAGAGTTTGAGGCACAGCGCAGGAAGGCAAAGACGCCCAGTGATGTTAAATCGTCAGGGTCACATCCCGTTTTATGCAGCGCGCGGCTTAAAGGTCCGGATGTGCGTTGGTTTGTGTGTGATTAAACCTAAATATACTCAAGATCTCGCTATTAAACAGGACATTCATTTTTGGTAATATGCTGCGTAATGGGGTGGATGAAGTGTGTGTGTGTGTGTGTGTGTGTAGGATGCTAACATGAGAGAGCAGGAAGAGACGGTAGGGGAGAGAGAGAGTGATTAATGAGGGTCAGCAGTTTCACTGAGGTGCAGCAAGAATTTGCAAAGTGAAGAAACACAGAGAGGCTGTTAATCCTGAGGAAGGGAGTCAGAGAGAGACTGAGAAAGACAGGGAGAGAGAGAGAGAGAGAAAAACACCTTTAATGGATTTATAGAATTAGTCATTTCTTCCGCTTCTTCGTTTCTTTGCCTTTCTCTTATTTAGTTTTACCCATTTTGACTTCGTGTTTTTCATGCTAATTATGGTTCTATTCATGTACATTTTCATTAAAATGTTGTAGAGATTCTAATTTCCTCAACATTACAAAGGGAGAAAGAGAAAGCCTCAGCCTCACCGTTACTGTAGCACACGCCCCTCAGCCTCACCCTCACCCTCACCGTAGCACACGCCCCACGGCCTCACCCTCACCCTCACCGTAGCACACGCCCCACGGCCTCACCCTCACCGTAGCACACGCCCCTCGGCCTCACCCTCACCGTAGCACACGCCCCTCAGCCTCACCCTCACCCTCACCGTAGCACACGCCCCTCGGCCTCACCGCCACCGTAGCACACACCCCTCGGCCTCACCGTCACTGTACAGTAGTACATGTCCCACAGCATCATTTTACTGCAGTTGGAGGTTTCAGCAAGGCAGAGGACCAAGCGCACGCTACACACAGTTCTTCATCACTAATATACCCATTACAGTTTGGGGTGAATTACCTGTTAATACAGCCCACTGTACAGTATGGACACGAGGACAAGTATCCAACAGAAGCCCTGCATGTCAGATGTTGCCACGTTTTTAAAAAAACCTAAAGCTCCTACTAGGGAGGGCAGTTTATTGACAGTTTTCCACTGTCAATAAACATTCAAAATGTCTGCATTTAAACACCAGTCCCAGAGAAACACTTCATTTAAAGACCAGTCCCAGAGAAACACTGCACTGTAAGGCACTATGGAGCCAAGAACCAAACCCTGAACCAAACCCTTAGTCAGATGGTTCTGAGTCTCACTAACCCTGTACCAGTCCAGCTGTAGAAAAGGACAGATATGAAAGAATCGGCTGCCCAAAGAGGAAAGAACATGTGCATGATGGGGTAAGACAGGGAGACAGAGGTGAGACAGGGAGACAGAGGTGAGACTGAGACACACTTTCAGCTTTATTGCAAAAAACTTTCAAACGTGGGACAAAATAGTCAAAATATAATTCCACATTTCAATATGTACCAATAAGAAAAAGTGCAAACCTTTCTAGGAGCATGGCACAGAGCAACCCTTCCTGTAAAATATCTGGCAACATCGTTGCCTGAGACGGCCAGTGACAACCCCCCCTTTGCTCATTTCCACTTCTCGTAAGTAAACCACACCTAGACCCCCCCCACCCCAACATACAGTCGTCTTTTCAAAATATCTCTATATTCTCTTATGAACATATACTTTTGAATATTTATTATTGGTGAAGTGGTGGTTGTGGTGCTTTTTTATTTATTTATTTTTTAGTTCAAAGGCAAAAACTTGTACTGTTTTGGTTATGCTGTTCTGAGTACAGTCGTGCTGACTCAAGCTGAGAGAAGAGAGGGAGGAAGAGAGGTTTGCATGCATGCAGATCAGCTGCGTCCCTCTGCATGGACGACAGTAAGGGTGGGATAACGAGGGAGAGGCGCAGACGTCTGTCCTGGAAAAGACTGGGAAACGCCCCACGACACACAGCACTTCCTGTAGGGGGAAGGAGCACTTCCTCTGCAGCCGCAACTGGCCGTCTCAGAGGACAGACAGCGCCATGGCAACCATATGCAAAGAGACAGAAAGAGCCGAAAAAGAGAACGAATGCCGCTCTTGCCGCTCTAATGTCACTTGCTCCTCAACACACACATATGTACACACACACAAAGAAAGACTGCAAGGATGAATGATGTCATTCAAACACACATATGTTCACACAAAAAAAAGATGTGAAATAATGACTAATTTCTCCCTTCCTCCTTCCCTCCCTCTGTCTCTCACACACCACACACAAATCTAGTATGAGACAAGGTCTTTTTCCCTGAGAAGAGTGAGAGGATCAAAGACTCGTAATAGCCGTCAGAAATCAATGGAGAGAGGCGTGTATGCCGTGTATCCCTGCCCACACACGTACGAGTGTTAGAAGAGACTGAGGATCTGTTTCATCTTCCCAGATGGAAAAAAAGTGCTCCAGATCCAGCTGAACTTCGCAGGACCCATCATGCGGCCATGCAAAACCACGTGTCGTGTGTGCTGTGGAAGATATGAGGAGCGTGTGCTGCATGAGGCGTGAGGAACGTGTGCTGCGTGGGATGAGAGAGTGTGCTGCAATGGTGGTACCTGGGTCCAGGAGTGACTGAAGATGGAGATGAATCCTCTGAGATGGAGGTCTGCTGCTCCGGCGTCTCCGCGGCATTCTCCTTCTTCAGGAAGCTCCGAGCCTCCCGCGAATCAGCGTCCACCTCTTTACTGACCCTGTAGGGGGCAACGTGATGCACTGAACTCCATCACAGCTGAGCTTCACAGAAGAAGATGTGAGATAATTACCTAAAGTGTGACTATATTCCTTCGACTAGCCAATCATGGGCATGGTAACATTTTTCTGTGACCTTAGGAACATGTGCACCTTCAATCCAATCACAACCTGCCCTACTTCTCATGTTATATTAAAAGATTACAGGCAATTGGTAATACTATGAAGATGACTAACTCATACACTACATTGTAATTATCACTTTGTTCTCAGCAGTTGTCTCACTATCCATGACCTAATGGATATCAAATCAATGACAACACCACACTGCCATCTTGTGGTTGAACTAAGCAATGCAGCTTCCTGCAGAACTTACCGAACTTCCTCTCCCGCAAAGTCGAACACTTTTGTGATTGTGATTCTGGAAGGTTCTTTGAGGTTCGAGTCCGGCTGTTTAGTATCTGTTGTGACTTTACTGGTTTTGTCTGAGTTAGCTATATCTATGGTCTATAGGCAAAAAAGGGGAAAATGGTTTTAATAAAAAAAAAAACTAAAACAAAAAACAAACAAAACATACAAACAACATAAAACTACCATATGAATTGTCTGTCATGTTCAAATTCTGGTGTGTAACACAATCCACTACATATATACCAAAGCACTGACAGTTAAGAATTCTCTCAATATGTCTAATACAAAGAATATGTATCAATACCCATAACCACGTGATTCTGCTTTCATAAATGAATTGCAAATCAGGTGATACAAATAAAGACTTACAAAATGTGGAGTTTGGACAGCATGTAAATACTGGGACAGGTATATTGTATATAAATCTATACAAGCTATCAAAATAACACCAGTAAGAAAGATCACATTACCGTTTTCAGCACCATGACAGAAATCAGTAACAGTCCACAGCGTCATATACCTTTTGAGAGCATGTGGTATGAACCTTGGGTCTGGGTCCAACTTCACTTAAAAAACTAGCCCAGAGATCATCTGCATTCTTCTTCTGACGCGTGTTGCCTTCTGTGGGCGAAGCCTCTTCAACTTTTGCTTCTTGTTCCACTTCACTCTGTTTGTTTGGTGCTTCTTCTTCATCACCAGGTTCCAGTCTGAGTCCTCCCCTTTTCTTTTTTCTGTACAAAACATTCACAATAACGAGACAACTAGTTACTGAAAACAGTCTAGGCTAGGCAGACAAATAACAGTCAGGAATCATGATGAGAGGAATGTTCTACCTCATAGGGATGCCTTTACTCGACTTCTTTTTCTTCTTTACTTGGTTAGAATGAGGTTCACTTTGATCCACTAAATCAAGGCCATCTTCCTTTTCACATTCATTCATGTCATCCTCACTCAGGTTGTCATCTGATAACGATAAAAATAATAATAATAACAAATAACATTAGTACTTTCATGTAATATTTTATTATTTATTAATTAATAACAATGTACCAGCAAAATTATTAAGAAAATTTTAAATTGTAAAAAGGTATTGTAATTTTTGTGGGGTTTTTTTTTTTTGCACAAACAGTGATAGATTCACAAGAGGAATACGAATAAGGCCAGGTTACTCTGGAACTCTAGTGCTTCTTACTTAGCTAGAACTTTTAGACCGAAGTTACATGATCTCAAATGATTTGAAAACAGGTAAACATGGTAGGTAAACAGTTAGCTAGGCAGCTAACTTTAGTTTATCTGCTAATAGTCAAAAATCTAGTTAATGCCTTGTCTTGAGAACATGAAAATGCAAAAACAGTTATAGTCAGTCAGCTATATAGATAGCTAACATTACATATAATCTAGTGGAACATATGTAATAAAACCTGCCGAGCAAGTTTGTTTGTTTGTTAATACCGTTGTTGTTCAGTTTATTGTAGAATAGACAACTACTTGACTAAATATTAATTCCTTCTAGAAGCCTTCAATAATAAAAAGATGTTTGCATGTTAACCAACTAGCTAGCTAGCTACCTAGCAAGTAAGGAACGTTATTTCGCTAGCTAGCTAACTAAATACACCTGGACAAATCTCTCACCTGATGGGACATAATCTTCATCTTCATTTGATGAATAATCCTCTGAGTCATAGTCTGAATAATTCATCATTTTCTTTCACAACGAGGTACTGTGATAGGAAATTCAAACAACTCGTAATACCCGCAGTTCACGGCACAAGCACACAAAGCCTACCTGAAAAAATATAGATATATATATTACACATCGACACCAAGAAAGCAAATTTTCCCTGCATCGGCGCTGCTTGTGTCAATCCGAAATAGTTGATGATCGACTATAAATCTACTTACGTCACTGTTGTACGGCACGCGCAAAGGGACTAAAGCCTTTTAATCCTGACAGCAACAGTAACAATATATTGTCGTTAGTGTACACTGAGCATGATGTATGCTTGATTATCAGACTTTCAATATGCAACGTTATTTATATATGGTATAAATAATTTAACTCCTGTAACAAGTCTTTCTAGAAAGAATATTGTGTACCCTTATTGTGTAGCTAGCTAGCTAACGCTAGCGTTATTGCGCTGTCAGACTACGCATTGACCGGACGATGTGACGTCGAAATTGCAAGTTTGTGTTGGTGAAGTGAAAGCGCTAAGTAGTTAGCCAGCCAGCTAATCGTCCATGCTAGAAACTAGATCTTGATCGGTTTTTGTAATGGTGTTCGTCGGATGTTCGAGTTACTGTACTCATGGTCGCCGTGTTCAGGTTCTGAGAAATGCAGGGCGACTATAACGTACACGAGAGAGGATTTGTGCCGGACATTCCGACTTTTTTCCCGAAGAAAAATGCCACCGAATGTGGGGAGAACAGCAGATCACTGTGCAGTTTTCGAGGTAAATTAGCTAGTTAGCTAACATCTCAGCCAGCTGTAGTAGCTAGCAGGTTAGCTAAGATGTTTCATTGTGTTTGTCTGTTAATGCTTTGGAAAGCAACTACTTATCAGTCTGTATTTTTAAAGGGCTCCTTAAACAAGTAGGCTGATTGATGAAGTAATAGAAAGATGTTGTGCTAACCCAGATTTATAGCTACGCTATCTTGCTGGCTAACATGCCAAGTTAGCCAGCTAGCTAACCTAGATATTTTAGCTGTCTGTATGTAATAACCAGTTTGCTAACTAGCTATAACCAGCTCAGTAGTGTAGTAACCTATACAGTTTGTTGAATTTTTGTGTCTTGGTTAAGTCTGCTTTATCAGGGACCATAAGAATGCTTTAGCTAGCTATCTTAGCCTATATTGCCAGGACTAGTAAGCTTAGCTTAGCCTGGCAGGCTCTTTACATTCTAAAGATGAATGTAATCGAAATTCGTCTGCGGAAGGTAGCTATCAGGCTAACTAATGTTTTCTGATATTCAGATGAAATGGCTTCTAATTACCAATAACAAATAGCTGGAAATGGATAGCGGTGGCTAACTGGCTTTACTTTTTGTAATAGCGGTGCCATATTCTCAATCCACCACGTAGATATAAATACTTCCTCAACTAAGCTAGCTAGGAATAATTAGTCTCTGCATTCGTAGGTTGAAGGTTTGCATGTCTGCCAAGCACGGTGTCAGCGTGGGTAATGCTTATTAAATGATTCAACTCATAATTTGATCCTGTGTCGGGTCGAGGTTGTGTGTGCCTTGCGCATCCAGTCCAGTCTGTATTACAAGGTATTCAGTGATCCAACAAACCGACGTAGTTTTCATTTTCGTCATAGTAAAGCAGGCTGATTTGTACACATGACGTGTCAAGGGTTTAACCACCCCTGAATATATACCACAAAGCTCGTTTTGTAAAATTTTGTTCATATCCAGCAGTTTGATGTGATTTAAAGCCCAAGTCGAGTCAACTTTCCATATATACTTAATAAAAAAAATAAACTATTGACATTCCGAAATCAAATGGTAAATTTTAAATGAGTAGATCTGAATGTGGATAAATAATTTCCCTTATAAAGTTCACAGATGTGCAAACTTAAACATAAAAAAAAACTTGATCAGGTAAAAATTAATCAATGGCACTGTTCTTAGAGATTTATCTGCAACCATTTTATAAAATCATTTCTGTTTCATAGATTGAGAGCAAGTCAATTTTATCTTTGTCAGTTTTTCTTTCTTTTATGATTGTTGGATGCTTTCAAATCCTTATATGACTGAATTAGTTGCCTTTGTAATGTTGCATTTATCTATTGTGCTTTTGCTTTGTACTCCTCCTCAGATATGTGGTTTGATGTATTCCTGTGGGCATTTATCTCATCCCTGGTGTTGCACCTGCCTGCAGCTCTGTTGGCCCTTGCCACACTCCGAAGACATAAGATGGCACGCTTCTTCCCCCTCGCCATCATGTTCTTGGGCATCGTAGGCCCTCTGTTCGGAGGGGTACTCACTAGTACGTACAGCTTTGATAAGCTCCCACATGAAACAAGAGCTGAAATGGAGATGACACAAACCATGTATGAGAGACTCCACAGATTGTTTTTCAAATAAATTATAATTTTCAAAGACAGCATCTTTGTTACTGACAATAGCGAAAGACCTTTTATACAGCATGAACAAATGGAACAGGCACTTGATTAGTTAATAGTCCAGTTTAAAATGCTATTCTAAGCAAACTAGGAAAATATATTTAATCAAGGCTTGCCAACACACACACATTCACACTGTACATCCACCATATTCCTTACACAACATCTGTAGCATTGTACAAGCCATTTTATATGACATGGTACCTTATGTGTTCTACTTTATGTGTTGTTTATTGCGGCTGGGTCCAGGTGCTGCAATTGCGGGGGTCTACATGGCAGCAGGGAAGAAGATGTTCTCCTTCGAAGCCTTGTTGTTTGGAGTAGGACAGTCTTTCTTTGTTCTCATCATCTCCTTTCTCAGAGTGCTAGCCACCCTGTAGCCTTCCAGCCACAGGCCCTGCTAGGATGCCATCACTGAGGAGGAGAGCTATGATCAACTCGGTTCACTTCCCCTGGACATCATATGCAAAAACACGGAGGCCTTATTTTCCAGAGGTGTCCCACAAGATATTATTTTATTTATTTTTAATTTTTTTGCTAATTTGTCAGGTTTCAGAGAGTGATTGAGCAGTAGCAGGGTTTTCACACTCCTGCTCCATCACCAGAAGACCGATAAGGACCTTCATTTCAGAGCTGGCCTTCCTATACAGGTGGTTTGCACATGTGCGCTTTGCATAAAGGAGAGCTACAGATCTTCACCCTTGAGGGCCATGGAACCACATCATATATTGTAAAGAACAACAATGGTTTCAAGAAGCTCTTAACACAGTTGAGATTTTCCTGTTTTGTGAGGGTGTGAGCCATTGTGATTAGTTCACATGATTCCGATAATCGTGGGCTTTCACAGATGTCGAGACCTATGTTTCAGTATCATACTCAAGGTTTTTATGTTCCAGATTCTCATTGTTTGACACACATTAGGCAGAGATATCATTTGTTTGAGCCTGAAATTGCGATCATTTCCATTCTGTATATACTAAACACCATTCCAGCTCCTACTCAAACTGTGGAGGATAAATATTTCTTACATTCATTTTACACTGAGCAATTTAATCTTGTAGACCAAAATCTATAGTTGTTTAATCCTGTCTTTATTTTGAGGGGCCGTTTTTGCTCTGTTTACACTGCATTTTTTTGTTTTAATGGATTATGGTGGGGGGTATCAGGTTTTTAATTGTTCCTTTAGTTTTGTTTTGCTTTTTTGAAACTGAGCAAATCTTGTAGGGCTAGTTTGGAACACGAAAGTCTCCTGAGAGCCCTTTTCTCTTGAGAAACCTTAACGGCATTTAAAAAGTTTGATTTACATAGATAACATATTTTAACATTTTTACTGTTGAGTGTAAAAGGTTATTTACAGTAATATATATTATTATATGCAGTAATATATTGTTGCTTTTTTCTTTTCTTTTTTTTTTTAAAAACAGCCCATGCGTTTCCATGTGAGGCAACCTCTGTTCTTAATGCCCAGTACATGAATATCTATCAGATTTCAGTGCAATCCCTAATAGAATTTGTGCACTTTTTACCAAAGAGATCTTATCACTAATGTCCGTCTATTACAAAATTGAGTCCAGTAATCTTTAATGTTGTTGTGAGAAAGTTTCAGGCAGTGACACAACAAGCTTTGATCAAACGGCTGTACCTAAATGAAATATTCGTACTGATTTGCTTCCAACCTAACTCATTTAGGCCCAGCAAAGAAATGCTTTCACACTTTACATCAAAAAGAAGCAAGAAATAAACTCAATTCATGTTCATGTAGGTTTGGCTTTTGATGTCAAAAGCTTGTAGCTGCAGCTACATCAGAAGTGGTCGCTTGAGGCAAACTGCAGTCCCAGAGCATCTGGATAATTCTCTGTTGATGTGGACTGGTGTTGAATAGATGGCAGTAATCAAATTCAAATAACTCCTCCCCTCTAGAGGCATGGCCAGGTTTGCTGAGTGTTACTGTCTTCTGATAGGCTAAAATCTGCTTAAAGGAATAAATTAGCCCGAAACATCTAATGTGGCAAAAAAAAAATAATAATCCTTTGGGCACCCATTGACATTATCTAGTTTCCACGATGCTGCCTATAGCTTTCAGCCTGTTTGAGATGCATTAACATTTTTTTAAAATTGATGTTTCCCTTTAAACATCTTAAACAACGAACTCTGATTAAGTTGTGTTCTCTTATATAAGGCGCCTGGAAGTTTCCGTCTTCTCTAAGCTTCAGTAATGGTGTGGACTGTTCGCTGGTACGTCTACTAATCATTTTTGAACGATCCTTAGATCCTGAGCTGAGCTGCATTAGGACGGTTAGCGGGACAGTTACTGTTAGCCATGGAACACATTGAAAACAATATATTCCTTATTCTGGGCCTATGGTCTTTACTTTTTCACAAATGTATTTATTTTTTTAACGTCCATCCTGTTTTCCCCTCAATACAGAGTGACTGATGTCTCCATACGTTTTCTTTGTCTTCTGATTTGTTTTCTGATTACAATTATAAAATGTCATTTCATTGGGTTTTCTTTTTTGGGGTGGGTGGGGTTTAATTTTTCATACTGTATATTAAGTGCCAATGGTTAATATTTTCATGTAATAAAAATGTTTTAGACGATAGTTGGTCATAATTTGTATTTTGCATTTTGTCCCTTGTTCTCTTTATGATTCCAAGTGATTGTAGACAGTAATGCAGGGTAACTTGAATAGGTGCTTGTTACTTTTCATATGTGGACCATCAGTAATAAATCTCTGCACAGCCTTGATCATTTTATCTTTGTATAGGTATGTTGTTGGAGATAACCGTATCTTTTTAGGATTATTTTGTGCAGCTCACTTTTATGCTGTCGTGACTGCAGGCAAATGGGTAAGAAGCAAAGTGTCTCCACCACAAGAAGAGCCTGAATGAGGTGTTTGGCTTCAATCTCGGAGGCATTATTCACACCTTCTATAGTGCTGCTGGATCTTCCAGGGGCGAGCGGGCCAACCCTTCCCTGAGCTCGCTCGCTTGCTAGATCCCTCTTCTCCACACACGCACAGATGGCTCTCCTGTTAACTACCTCCACCAGCCAAGTTTGCAGTTAATCGCAGCTTGCTGCTCAGTCAGGGGAGTAATGTGGCATTACTGGGGGAGTAGGCCTGCACACACATACATGCACTTCCACCCCAGCATGACTCAAATGTGCGTGGGCTTTTCCGATTGCAGGGAGCACGTTGTTTTCTGGGCCAAGCTCTCCTCCTGGTAGCTTCACATAATACCATGATGATGATGATCAAGACCGTTCGCTACTGTTAGAAAATGAAATCTACACATTCTTCATAGCGCAGTTCTCTTGTGCGTTCAGTTACGTTACATAGCCAAAAGCTGTGTTTTAATATGGCTCAGTAATATTTGCATAATGATGTGTAGCCACGCCCTTTCATAATGCCTCTCTTTTTCTGCATGTTGTAGAACCATACTTTACATATAGTACTGAAACAGCTTCTATTAGATAATAATGTGCACTTACATTTCTGCATTTCATATAAGAATCATAGCGTGTTTTAAAACATGCAGCACCAGAGCAGCATTTTCCATGCTAAAAATGTTCCATGTGTAATTATCACTTTATACAGCTGAGGGTGCTATTGGGTCCTTTTGCACAAACGTACAAGATTTGGATGCACAGATAAAACCATATTCACACCCTTTTTTTTTTTTTACATTCCGCACAAACGCTTGTGTACGTCCAGTATCTTAAGATAGGCTTAAGATAGTCACAGCCATTTTGCCACCATAAGTCTAGTACATAATAGGATCGAGTTCTCCATCTAGAGAACATCCAGCTCATCACTAAGAACACAGAGCCCCTCCCCCCCCAAAAATATGCAAAGACTCTAAATGACACAACAGAATTCACTTTTTAATAATTATTAACAAGTATATGTCTCAATTTACTCTTTTTTTTTTAAAACGCATTTGTTCATAATTCATTCTTTTGTACATAATCTGACGTGCAAGGCAAAAGTAGACAGGATAGAAAATAGATTTTGCGCAGGGGTCAGTCCATGTTTGTCTCAGGTGAGGGGGTTTCAGTTCTTTGGTCTGATGTTTCTCCCTGTGCTGTGTGCTGCTCTGAGACTGTATCCCCCCTCTCTGGGTTGGTCTCTTCCTCAATGGGCCCGGCTGGGCTATATTCTTCGTTGACTGTAGTGTTGTCTGTCTCGCTGGCCTGTCCACTGCACCCTTCTCTCCCTGTTTTAGCTGTGGGTGAATCAGAAAAGAGCAATAGTATCTTAGAGTATAAACATTCAAGCAGTTGAGGTAAGACTATAAATAAGATCATTTAAAAAAAACTTTGTGTGCTATGCAGCTGTAAGGTGACCAGTTTCAGCTAAGAGTGAGTTGACAATGATTGTGAATCTTCGTATAATGGCCATCAGTCAGGGTTTTTTGATAGGGAATCATAAATGCACCATCCATTGAATGGTGGGACTGGACTAGCTGGAATATGTGTTATCTTTACAGGGACAAATCAAGGGTTTAAACTAGCTAACAATAGTTTAGTGGTTAGTCATAAAAAGCGATCACAGCCTGTCCTGTGAATGGATCACAAAGACGTCTGATTCTATCTCATTCACTCTTCCTCATCCATGGTCTCTCTTTCTGCCTCTCCGAGCTGCACTGATCTCTTCCTCCTGTTCTTGTGCTCACCTTCCTCACCTTCCTCACCCTCAGGCAGGTCCTCCGAGCAGGGCTCCAGCTCGCCCAGGTTCACCCGCTTCCGCACCGGGGACCTCTGCAGCCGCAGTGCAGCTTTTAATTCTGAGACCACAGGGAAACCAGACAGAGGGTTTCACTCACAGCCACAGCAGTCTTCTCACACCAGGCACCCTGAGGTGCCCATATGTTTGATTCATTTTATAAAAGTTCACGTCAGTTTTTTAATGGATTATTTTAATATTAATGTCCTGGATTAGTGAAACTACTACTAAAAGCTATTTTGCAGATTAAAGAAGCATATGGTTCTAGAAACCATAGAGTTGACATTGTAAACAAAAGCCACAAAGCTAAGAGTATTCTGCAAATGAGTTAACATTATCTGGGTTTCCAGTGGTTATCAGTTACTTTGCCAGCAGTGGGCAAACAAAATGTATTAGGGGAGCAGGGTAAAGTGTATTAGGTGTATTAGGAGAGTAGGGTAAAGTGTATTAGGTGTATTAGGGGAGCAGGGTAAAGTGTATTAGGTGTATTAGGAGAGTAGGGTAAAGTGTATTAGGTGTATTACGGGAGCAGGGTAATGTGTATTAGGTGTATTAGGGGAGTAGGGTAGTGTGTATTAGGTGTATTACGGGAGCAGGGTAATGTGTATTAGGTGTATTAGGGGAGTAGGGTAATGTGTATTAGGGGAGCAGGGTAGTGTGTATTAGGTGTATTAGGGGAGCAGGGTAGTGTGTATTAGGTGTATTAGGGGAGCAGGGTGCGGTGTGAGCAGCAGGAGTGCGCCTCACCCTCAGGGTCCAGCAGGGCAGCATGCTGGAGCAGCACGTCTTCGTGGACAGAAACAGCGCGCCGTTGGGGCGAGGGCTTCATACGTGGTCGTGGTTTAGGGAGAGTCTCTATGAGGAGAGAGGAACAGCGTTTTTAGAAACTACCAGGAGGGGAAATGGAAGACGTGTCCGTATATATATTTGTGATTTTCAAAGAATGCATGCATTCAGACCAAAGCCCAATTACTACAGCTTCAGAATCATAAGCATTGAATTACATGATTGATCTGATGGAGGTAATTAAATTGTCTTCAACTGAAGCATACAGAAGACTGCAATCTTGCAGAGCATTAAGAGCTGCCATCAGGGGAGGTGTTGAAGGGAAACAGTGTTGAGATGTGGCTCTGCTACTCGAGTTTAAATCTGTTTAGATGGGATACACACCTAAGAGCCTTTATAAAGGCTCCGTGTGTGTGAGTTTATGTGTATGTAAGAGATCTACCATAATACAAAGAAAGTGCATTTGAGCACCACAATATAATGCTGTTTTACTGTAATCTTTGCCTAATATTTAAGGAGCAGGTGAATACAAAACTATTTTAATTTTCTGTAATGGGGCAGAAGGGCTTTAAGGGTAATCAGGGTGAACCATCCTGACAGACTGCAGCCCTGGAGGGACTCCCTAGGAGTGCTGGGTCTGTCTTGGCAGTGTAATAATGCTCACTATCAAGCTTAGTGCACAAACCAAAGGCTTTGCAAAGTGTGGCTTTTGTGAAGCAGTTATATAGGAGAGAGCCATCCAAGAGAGATCAGGGCAATAAGTTCTGATTAGTGAAGAGCTCATGGCCTCCCTCTGGTGGCTGCCGGCTGGCGTTGTCAGCCACCTGTTACATTTTCACACTCCAAACACAATCTATAACATTCTAAAAATGTTTTGAACTCTACCTTCAGTGACGGACTGGGGTCTCCCTGCCCGCTCACGGGCATCTGTGCTGAGCACCCTCCGTGGTGATGGCGCAGGTGGCATCTCTTTGCGAGGGGAGGGGGTTGGAGGCTGGGCCTGTGATGATGACCCACCCTCCACCGCTGACAGCTGGCTGTCCAGGGATGGGCTGGGCTGCCTGGGGGTGGGCGTAGTGCTCCGAGAGGTTACGGGGGTCTCCCCTGGTGGGATCAAGGTGGGTCTGAGTGATGGTTTTGGGGGCAGAGGGCCTACAGGTCGCTCAGGGAGTGGAGGACGTTCCATTCGAAGGGGCTCCACGTTGGGACCCACACGCACTGGCCGTCTGGTGTCTGAGGAGAGACAGTGGATTTTACGTTACCGCAACATGATTTAACAACGCACAAACGAAAAAAATGATAAAATGAAGGGTGAATGTCTTATGTTTGGCACCTGAAGAGGTGGACATTGTGCGAGGCTTTATATATGTGGGTGGAGGCTCAGGCTTGCTGTCCAGTATCGCCCCTGAAACAGACAAGTAAACTGGTTGGAGGTATAAAAACACCACACATCCAACAAGAACAAATAAACCGGTTCAGCACAGACTGCACGGTCCCACGTAATAAGATCTTATTTGCTTCACATTTGTGACTTTTTAGACAGAAGACCTTGGCTAAAGAGATGCAGGCCAATAGGACAGCAGTTCTTTAAAACCTGCGAGTCTTAGGCACACTGTCTCAGACAGCTGGAAATCCATTTAGGGCGTGGAACCATATCCATCACAGCCAGCATTTTATTTATTTATTTTTGGGTTGTTTGTGTGTGAGCGTGTGTGTGAGTGTGTGTGTGTGTATATGTGCTTTGTTTCCATTTCAAAGAACAGCAAATTCTCAAGAGCGAAAACCACTGTCATCTGGTTCCCTTCCCCAGCAGGACTGGTGTGCAGTATTAGTTTTTGATGCCCACCCTTACTGAAGCTACTCAATGGAGTTTCAATCAGCTGCTTGATGGGGCAATAAACAGTGTCATGAAAAAGCACTTGATTTCCTCTAATCTTTCATATTTGATAGACTGAATGGTTTCACATCCTCACACAAGATGTAATATAAGACTAGGAGAGCACGAGGAAATCCCAAACAATTTTTGAATCATATTTACTGAAGGAAAACAGTACAGCAACACATATATCACCCATGTGAAAACTGGACCTTTATTGCTCCTAAATTTTGACCTTTAGTTGCAATATCTGCAACCAAACACTTGCTTTAGCTGCAGCTCAGTGTTTTATGTAGCTGTAACTGCAAAGGAATTTTGTCCATTCTGCAGAATTGCTTTAATTCCTCATATTAGAGGGTTTCTGAGCATGAGCTGCCAATTTCAGACCCTAACACAGCATTCCAATGAGTCAGGACTTTGATACAGCCGATGCAAAACCTTAATTTTGTTTCTACACAGGTGGATATACTCGTGCTCTTTGGCTTGTTGTCTTGCTGTATAAGCCAGTTGCGCTTGAGCTTCTGATCACGGACTGATGACTGGACATTCTCCAGAAAGATTTTCTGATAAAGAGGATTCATTGTTCTGTCAATTATGGCAAAGCCTGTGTTCCAAAAAGTTCCACTTCTTTCTCATCCGTCCAGACAGCATTTGTTTGCTTGAAGACTTTCTGCCAACGGTTGCTTTTGTTCCTTTTGGTTAACAATGATTTTACCATTATTCCATTTTTTCCAGTCTCATTCTAGTGCTGGACATATCTGAGCCAAGCAAGGCCTGCAGTTATTTTATCTTCTTCTGTGACTTCCTAGATCACCACTGCACTATTGGAGGAATCTTGGTAGGCTTGGCCACTTCTGGAAAGATTCACTACTGCTGCAATGTTTTCTCCGTTTGAAGACAGAAGACTGTCCATGTAGTCTCAGAACCTCAGAAGTGGTTTTGTAACTATTCCCAAACTCAACATTCTTACCTGAAGTTCTGATCATTACCCATCTGCTGATACCTTTTAGCCTCATTTACATTGCTGGAAAGATTCTGTTTAAGACTTTTAAAAAGGTGTCCAGTCCTGGGAGGAGTTGCCTAGTCTAACTCATCCCAATGATCCATCGGTCGCTTGAGTAACTAAGGGGGCAATTACTTATACAGGGTCATACAGGGTCATACAGGGTCATACAGGGCACTGTTGCATAACCTTTTGTCCTTCACTAAATAAAATAAAATTTAAAAAACAGTATTGTATATATATATATATATATATATCATAGGCCATCTCCTCTTCTGCAAACACAAGCTGGTCTACCTAAAAATTCTTGCTTCAATGCCCTTGTGCTGTTTCAGTCAGATTAGTTATTCTGCTTTTGGGGATCCTGAAGAATCTATTCTTGGTCTAACACAAAAAAATCCATCATATAAAACTGGAGCTGGTCAGGAGCTTCAGTATTCAGGTGTGGTAGATTAGGGCCTCCAGTCCAGGAACCAGGAAAGCCACCACAGCTTCACATAACGTTTTTTCATGTACAGTTACTACATACTGAGTGTATTGCTTTATATATAAGACTAAGACCCCAACACCACCATCACACTGCCAAGATGCTGATATCTCTCTGCACAGGACACAGCACGTCTAATATTCCCCTGAGCACAGAGTCTGGAATGGCTACCACTGCCACAGTGATCTGCCAGCACAGCACATCACCAAATGCGGCAAAACATCTCCAGTTACCAGGCGAAAAAGGTACATGCCGTAGTGATGATAAAGACAGGAAGTAACAAATGGGGCTTTACCCTCTGAGTTGGCCTTCCTCAGTTCTTCATCTTTGCTCTGTAAGAGGATAATATGACTTTAATGCAATTGACTGACATGCATATTCCCTTAAGAATAACCTTAGAAAAAAACTTTTTTTTTTTAACCCTGACACAGATTAAGTGATGTGATTACAGCTAGAAGGGTGGATATTAGAAGAAAAGACTAAGTAACAAAAACAGAGACTGCAGTAACCGATTTAGAGACTGTAATGAAAGTGGGGCCTTCAAATTTGTAAAGTAAAAATAATACGTACAGGGACTAGAAGAAAAAATTCAATCTTTAGATCTTTGGCAGGATTATAATATTTCTTCGCACCAAGCTTCGTTAACAAGTAAGACCAGATGTTACAATAATGCCACATTTACCAAAAACTATGCAAAATATTAGTTTTTTTTGTTAGCTTTTAATCAATATTGTAAAAACTACAGGAAGAAAATCAACTAACCAATAAATAATAACATAGAGGCATAATAAACTAACATCCAGTTAGCACCATATCACTATACAGTTTACATTTTTTTGCTGTGGCTCAACTACATATTATGAACAGACTCTCTGGTCGATCTAAAACTCTCGATTTGTTATGATACGTGCAGTTGCTCAGTGTTCAAGTAGTACTAACAACACTCTCATGTGCTCAGAAAAGTGCATTGTTATATAATTTACTGTGATAATACATCATTACATCTCCCATTAAGTTATTAAACAAAGATAATCACACAATATAAACAGAAGAAAGGCCACTAACTCTTGTAATACCTTTACAAGAACGTAAACATAAAGGTAACTAGAACGTACACACACCTGGCTCTTTTTAGAGTCTGAGGGAGGTGTCTTGGCAACCCCCATACGGTGAAGCATGACATGGAGCCGCTGTTCAAAACTGGAGGAGCTTTCCGATGCGTGTTTCTGCAAAACAGGGAGCAGGTGTGGCATGAGTGGCAGGGGCTTCAGTGGGCATTTTGTTACAAATAACACCTAATACATACACGGCTGGTGTGAAAACAAGCTCACTGGGTCCGAGTGATAGTGACACTGGCCAGGGGTGAGTCACATTCCAAACAGTGGGCAGCTGTGACTGTGTTAAACACTCAAATCAAAATGATCAACCCTTCCCCTCCCTCCCTCACACACACCCTCAGCTGCCAGACATGGTGTTATCGATCTCAGAATGCGCCAGTCAATCTCCAACTCGAAGGGAGATTTTAATATTACAATTAACATTACAAAATAAAGGCAGTCTTGCAGTGGGACAAAACATAAGTAGTGACTAATACACAGTCAGGACAATGTAATATGTGTTCTAACAGAGGGACTGTGGACATGTAAAATTAGACTTTCTTTTGTCATTCAAGGTAAAATACATCTAATACATGAGCATTACGAAACTCTTTAATGAAACAATGAAACACGTACTGTCATGCTGACAGAGCTAATAATTAATAAAATAATCTGTTAAGATGATGTCAGTAATTATTTCAGTATTTATTAATAACATTACAGGCATCATTATCAGGAGCAATTGCATATTTGGAAGAAGTATTCTTTTAACATCAACATATATATATATATATATATATGTGTGTGTGTGTGTGTGTGTGTGTGTGTGTGTGTGTCACTGTATGTTAAATCCACTGAACAGTGCTGAGTCAGGGAAAACCTTCACAACTTTATATCACTTCTAAAATCAGCCGGTGACATCATCCCAGTAGTGTCTGCATCGATATCCACAATAAACAAACGAGACACCTCATAACAGGCTCTCCAGGTGAAAACCGGACATGTGACCCCCCCCAACAGCACGTGTCACTGTTACGTAATACTCACACAAGTCTTATTGTATCATGTTAATTAGGTGGGAGGTTTCATTTGTTGCTAGCAGATTTTCATTCATTAAATTGCCTTTCAAACTGAGACCCCAAACAAAATCCTTTTATTAGGTTTATTATTGTTAACATTTATATACTAATATTTAATACAATATTTCTAGTCTTGCCTCATTCAAAGTTTCATACATATTCAGATAAATGTCCATACAAGCTTTCGACTGGTACATTATGTAATATTATATCATACATGAAAATGATTGCTTCTGTTCTTTGAATCATGCATTTTGTATTGGTTTGTGTTGGCCCTTTGAGACACAGAAGAATGCAATGAACTGTTGGTTAACATGGTGGCTTGGTGGTTAACACATTCGCCTCTCAGAGTCTTGGGTTTGAGCTCATATCTTCTGTGAGGGTGTGTGTGTGTGTGTGTGTTTGCATGCCCAGTGGACAGTGCTCTGTCCTGGGTGTTATCCTCTTTCTCCCCTTCCTGTGCCCAGTGCAGTCCTCCAGGGAGCTGTGGTTTCTGCTTGAGAACACACTGTGTGCAATGGGCTGCCTGCTGTCACCGGCATGTGTCTGGATGTAAAATTTGTAAAGCGTTCTTGCCTTTCAGAAAGGCGCCCTAGAAATGTAACTTCATTCCTTCACGTATCCCACCTGTACCTACACCCCTAGAACATCAAAAAAATGTAATTGTTCTGGTCACATAACATACCTAGACTGCAAACCTCAAAGTAATCTTCACACGTAACAAAAGAAAAATGTTACCTTATACAAAACACCACCACAGATTGTCCATCACAACAAATTAAGAATCAAAGACCACAGTCTTAACTCATTTGACATTTTATATCAGCTTCTTGAAATTAAGCCCCACACCAGTGCTCTCTTACCTTGGCTTGTGTGGCCGTGCTGTCCTGCTCTGGCTCCAGTCCCGTAAGCAGGATGAGGGACTGAGACTTGCCCTCTCGGAGCGAGCGGCGTGTCGGCTTGGGCCTCCTCTCCCCGTCAGGGGTCCGGCTCTTCTCCAGGGTCCAGCTCTTCTCCCTCTCTGAGGATGGCGCTGCTGTTATGAGGCTGGGGGTTGTGGTTGGGGTAGTGGGTGCAGCAGGGGACAATGCTGGAACCTCTTCAGTTTTGGCAGGTGAGGAGGCAGGAGGGGTGGGGGTGGTGGCTGGGGTGACTGATGAGACAGGAATTGGCATGAGGAGAGGTGAAGGAGCTCGAGGTGTCATTCTGGGGGCCATTTTGTCGTCTATGGCTGGCACTGAGGGGGCTGAATCTGAGATGGTGGGAGCAGGAGTTGTGGAGGGTGCTTTGATGTTCTCGTCCTCTACTTTCTCCCTCTCCTTCTCTTTCTCCCTCTCTCGTTCTCTCTCCCTCTCTCTCTCCCTTTCCCTCTCACGCTCCTTCTCGGCCCGCGCCGCCTCCCGGAGAGGTCGGATGAGGTCTGCTATTGAAGTCTTTTTCACCTTTCCTTCTGGGCCAGCCTCACCCTTCGCTCCTCGGCCAGCACGGACCTTCTTAAAGGCGAAGAAGTCACCAAACTTCTTCTTAATGTTTTTAGATGGGGCTATGGTGGAGGTTTGGGAGGTGGTGGTGGTGAGAGGGGCGGATGTGACACACGTAGACTCTGCAGGTTGTGCTTTATTGAGGAACTCCTCCCTCTGGTGCTTTCTGAATGTGAGCAGAGGAGAGGCATAATGCAAAATGAAATCTTTTGCCCTTCAGTAAAGGCTATTTCTTTATTAGTTCCAAATGTCCATAGGTTAGTATATATTTACTGCCCTCTAATGCATGTCTAGACATTAATAATTCTGAGGTAATGGTTTAAATAAGTTTCATATTTGTTGAATTTGTCGTGAGAAGTCAATCAGTTCTCAAAAGCACAAAGTCTAAAGAGAGACAATAACGCTTACAATGTTTACAAAGTTACAATGTTCCTGACATAATCACCACAAAATATCAGAGGCCAGAGTAACATATGTAGGTGTGTACTTACAGAGGGTCATCAGGGATGATCTTCTTGGTGAAGAACTCCTCTACACCCTCATCCACTCTTCCCATAGTCTCATTTCCTTCATTCTCACTCTCGGCTGCCTGCTCCTACATGTGCCACCCCCCCCCCACACACACACACACACACAAACACACACAAACACACAGAACCACAAAGTCAGCCGCTCAAAATGACAGACCATTCAAAGTCAAAACCTTAGGCACATAACATACATCTAAATACAGTGAAATACCCCCAAAGCTGCTCTAAGTAGCACTATTTTCTATTTCCGTCCTTAGTGTGGGCTGCTACAGTATGCATTCATACGTTAGTACACACACTAACACACACACACACACACACATTTATACACGTAAATCACAGCAATGACTTCAGCTGGTAGACAGGAATTGTTTTGTGTTGGCTGTGTCCTCAGGTGCATCTGTCTCTTTTGTCCCCAGAGAGGACCAAATCCAGCCCCACCCTTTGTCTGCCCCTCCTCCTCCAAACACAATTATACTCCTCAAACACACTCCCATGCAGCTCACAGGCATACAAAGACTAAGAGCATGCTTGCTCATCAATGGTGATTGGTGTATGTGTCAGGTAGCCATGGCAATAAGTCAACAACAGAAGAAGCCCATCTTGAACCTTGAATTAAATTAGGCTTAATCAGATTAACCTATATTAGTTCTTAGCTAGCAAAGCAATGTTTCTAGTGAATGCAATTTGGGCTTAATAAGATATTACATATAAAGTTTAAATTGTGTAGTATGGTATTGTTCATTGTCTCTACATGCTCAGTACCAAAACAGTATACATTTCTGGCACACCCGATCAGATAATGGTTTAAAATTATTGAGTAATGTTAAATAATTTTGGATCAGGCTTAATATTTAGAGATGATAAAGAAATTGTTCAACTAGTACAACAATATAACTTTCATATTCATTAAAAATAACTTTCATATTTGTTGAATTTGAATATCACAGTCGTCATGAGAAATCAGTCAGTTCTCAAAAACACATAAGTCTTACTATGTTTACAAAGTTACAATGTTTCTGACACAATCACCACCAAATATCAGAGGTCAGAATTATTTGCCCACCATGTGGAGGAAGGATCGCCTGCCAAATAATCTAAACAAAAAGAAATTAGAAGAAAGAAAAAAACAAAACAGCCCTGAGTTGGACATGGCAGGTCAATATAGACTGTAAGTGAATAACGGACTAACAGGACAAGAGTATTAAAAAGACAAGTGAACCTCCACCTGTCACAGAAGAGTCCAGTCCCTAAGTCACTGGCAGGAGATTAAAAACAGACAAATACCACAGAATAGCTTCCACAGCCCAGACAATGCATGGATGTACAAACACACCCTCATGGCGTGATGGTAGGGTGTGTTTTGTCCTCCTGCACACTGCCAGGCCATTCAGTCAAAGCAGGTACTGCAGGCAGGAGGAAAGAGGTGAAGAGAGGGAGGAGAGACAGAGAGAGACGGGCAGAGAGAGAGAGATGGATGGAAAGAGAGAGAGACCAGTCTACTGCAGAGCTATAGCAACCAAATGCAAATGGAGCAACGCGGACTGCATGAAAAATGGATTTTAAATCATTTACTGCCCAGTGGCCAATCAGAATGCAAGGCTCCTCATCAATCCACTACATCTTCAAAAAGAAGAGTATGGTGAAGAGGTGTTTCCCACACACTCATACACATACTTCCACATATTTACATGAATAATACACACACACACACACACACACACACACAAACTGGATTAATAGATGCATAAATATACTTGTGTTATCATGCAATCATTTCTTCTGATAATGGACCCAATCTAAATAACACATCGTGGCTGAAAGGATATGAAACAACACTAGATGACTGCAGTGTCTCTACAGTGGAAAGGACATATTATCCTCCCAAACCAAACATGCTCTATATACATTTCTCACATTCAATCTACACACACAATCCATTAAACCTACAAGTGCTGTTAATTAAAACTTTTGTGCTATATCTGCCATTAGCCCCATGTGTAGATACAATACTAATGATTATCTGTGATAGTATAAAGGTACATAACAAGTACCTCTTTACACTGACCTGAAGTCAGTTTTGCCTTTTGAATTTAAGCGGATAATCTAGGCCTCAGGTAGGAGATGATGCTCCTAGAACCACTGCAGCAACCATAAGAGATACCAACACTACATTTTAGCAGTATGGAGGAAATATCAATGGAGAGAGAAAGAGAGAGAGAGAGAGAGAGAGAGAGAGAGAGAGAGAGTGACTGGAAGTGAACATCATGTTCTTTTTGCATTATGGCTTCTCTTGTCTTACAGCAGTGCAGAGCTAAAGGTAATCCCTGCCAGCGCCCTACCTATCAGCAGAGGCAACATCTCTATAATGGGACACCCTGTTCACTGGGGGCTTGAACTCCACTGAGTTTGTTTCATTTATGGCAAACACAAAGAACGATGGTGAAGACGATGATAAAGATGTTGGCTGTGGGTGTAATAGCATGCCTGGAGAAGACAAACTCATGACATGTTTGGAAACATGTTACCAAGCTGGTGTTTGATGGATATTCCTATATAACCCACCACTGTACATCTTGACTTGAGCATTCAAAAACTGTATGTGTGAGAGGTAATGTACGTTGGACTGTACCACTTCATGGATCTACATCAAAGCCTGCTGGAACATACCATTTCATAAAACCCTTCCCAGTTCTACCAATAAATCTTGCTTCTATGATTCCATAGAGAAGCACTGATAGACTAAATATTACCTTTACCTAATATATATATTTAATCAGATATCTTACAGTCTATACTCTTTCCATGTGAGAGCAGCTGATACAACAGTATAGACGCAGCTGGTTATCAACAGGAAATGTCATTTATATCTTGCTGTAAATCAAAAGTTTAAAAAACCCTGTCTGTCCAAAAGAACTGATGTCATTAGCGCTGTTGTCAGGCCGTGAGCTTATCGAGTTCTTGAGAAGACCAGGAGTAGGTTGGGAGCGCTGCACGGCCAGGAGTTAAGATGGTTTGTGAAAATGTGTTTGTGCATTAAGACAAGAAAAAGACACTGTGAGAGCAGGAGAGAGAGAGAAAGGGAGGGATTGCTGAGGTGAGAATGTGGTGAGGGATAAATGCTTATGTAGCCAGATACCACAAAGGCAGGTGCACACACACACACACACACACACACACACACACACACACACACACACACACACACACACACACACACACAC
>JAOYMR010000026.1:21041154-21056154 GCA_025802075.1 Tenebrosternarchus preto | reverse complement strand
TGTTTATGTGGTAATGATGCATGTTATTTATAAAAACAGAGGAAAGCACTGGCTCAAATCTGAAGGCTTCCACACTTTTGAGCTGTAAGATATGGCTAGTTCATTTTTTTCAGTGTTTTCTATAAAAAGCTTAAACCAGGTGTGATGTCCACTGTGAAACCACAGTTCTGTGCATGAATTGTGTGGATTATGACCAGCTCGCTGCATAAGAAATAAACAAAAAGTGAATCGGGTTTGTCAATAACTAAATAAATGAATGAACTAAATAACTAACTAAATTAATTAATGTTAAATAAATCAAATGTGTGCTGAATGGGAAACTTGAGGATAGAGGGCACCTACTTTTGACTGACGGGGCTGGCCTGATGCTCCGGGTACAGAAACTGTTTCTCCAGATCACAGGCACATACTGAAAATGATACACAGGCACATACTGAAAATGATACACAGGTACATACTGAAAATAACACTCAGGCAGGTACTGAAGATGAGACTCAGGCACATACTGAAAATGAGACTCAGGCATGAACTGAAAATGAGACTCAGGCAGGTACTGAAGATGAGACTCAGGCATGAACTGAAAATGAGACTCAGTCGCGTACTGAAGACAGTTTTCAGTTTCACACCAGCATACTTTCATAACACAGCACACACTGTTAAACAATCAGAGTGAGGGTTGACTGGGAGGGACCACTGAACCACAAGGATGATTAAAAAATACATTAAGCACATTTTTTAGTGTCATGATTAATACGTTGTACCGAAAATGAACTTTTTTGGGATTAATTAGGGAGTTCTATGTGTTGCAGAGAAACTAATGCACGGCTACATTAGCTACTGCACCTAAGGGCCATATCATCAGCAGGTTTCATCCCCTTTTAACCCAGCATGGGGATTTCACCAATAGCTTGTACATACCTCAGGCATTTGGCAACCTAGCACTCTACCTTAAACTGATGTACAAACTTTCGTGACCTCTACAAACCTCCATATATTTTATTATATTATGTGTTTTATTAGATAACGTCATTAGATATCGATATTTTATCTAACACAGATTGTCCTAGAAATTAATGAACTTAATTTCATTAAAAATGTAATTAACTGGACTGAAATGTAGTGATGAAGGCTGGGGTTCTGAGCTGGGCTTGCGAGCCCTGACATGCACTGACGGCTGAAAGGGTTCAGTTTGATCTGACCGCGGTCGGTCTGCTTGCCTTCCCCGGCCATTTGCTGCAGCGTATGTGTCTCAGAATGCAACCAATACACACAGAGATTTGAGTGAGTTGTGTAGATAACAAATCCTGTGGAATGGGGGTGGATAACGTGCAGGGGCTGGAGGTGTGGAGAAGAGGGTAAATGGTGTGTTTGGAGCACGTCCTCACCAACCTCATCAGTAGGGAACTCGTGCTCCACCACCCACAGCTGAGGCACATTGGTTTTGGTGCTGAAGGGCTGTGAATATTCCTTCAAATGCTTGTCCTGAAGTAAAGAACATTACATATGAGTATGAACACACACACACACACACACACACACACACAGGCCGTGTGAGATACACATATACAAAAGCACGCACCAATTTTTGCTGAACCACTGCTAAGTCCTGGAGCACTTCCTCAATGATACTTTCAACCAGAGTAATGCTGACTGAGAGCTTTAGTTCCCTGAGAAACAGAGAGACAGGAAAAGAGACAAAGAGAAAACAGAATAACAGATCAGGGGAAAGGAAAGAGAAGGTGAATGAAAGACGAGTGCAAGGCAAAAAAGCGCAGAATTTTTATTACTTAGAGAAACACAGCCAAAGAGGATAGAGATGGAGGATGGATCTAAACTTGAACAGCCACTCACTTTGCCCATCACAGTCTTTATGCTGCCAAGTCAGTTATTATAAAGGAATACATTAATATCAAATCAATGTAGAACAATGTAGAATAATGTAGAAATGTATTGTCATGCTGTGTACAGCTGTTGCCCATTCCACACCAGAGATAAATGTTGTCTCCAATTAATATGTAGGAAACAAAGACTTAATCTTTGCTGTATTAGACCCAGCTAGACTGTATGTGTGTGTGCGTGTGTGTGTGTCACCTGAGCTTGTCCCTGATGCTGTTCTCCGTCTCCTTCGCCGTGTTCTGGATGAAGTGGGCGGCCTGGCGGGTTTTGCCGAGCACGCGATTGGCCAGCTGCTCGCTGACACTGTTGCGCTGGACAAGACGTGGACAAGCTGCCTGTGCCTCCTGTAGCAGCGCCTGTGCTTGTTCCTGCACAGCACACGCACAGCCAACGCCATGTCTCACACCAACACACAGTAATCGCCACTAAAACCACACAAAACCACTAACACGACTAGAGCTATGTGAATGTATGCTGGGACAAAGTTACGGGATGAATGTGATCCTACTCTACCTGGATTTCCTCAGACAGCTCATTGGTTATAGCTTTGGCAGCATCATCCAGAATGTGCTGGATTAAACCAGCAGAGGGCGACCTCCCCAACTCATAGAGCCTGGGCAGGATCTGAAAAGACAAAGCTCACAAAATTATTGTGTTCATTCATTCATTAATGACATATTCATATATCATATAGCATACATTATTGCATGCTTTAATCAGAGAAGGTGTAAAGACTAATTCATTAAGTAATGATGATCTTGGTCATGGTATTCTAGGTAAGGCTGTAATGATGTTCGAGGTAAGGTCATACTGCAACGGCTGTTCTGGCATGCTGGAGAGCTTCTTCTGCAGACAGGATGTCACTCTGAACTTCTTGGATGTTGTAACAGGACAGAGGTGTCATGGTCTCCTGAAGCCTCTGACAGATGTTCTGTACTAGCTGGAGAGAGAGAGAGAGAGAGAGAGAGAGAGAGAGAGATAGTATGAGAGAGAGAGAAAGAGAGGGACAGAATGTTTCCTTTCCTATTATAATGTCACATCTTCATGTGGTCTAAAGCCTTAAGATAGATTTCCCTGATTCATCGTTTCATTGTTGTTGATGAGTACAACGAAGCTGAACTGACTATGAACTGTGTGCCAGCTGAGCTGAGCTTGGGAGACGTACAGACCTGCTCAGAGCGACTGGTCTTCAGGCTCTGCTGCAGACTGGACATCTCTTCTGGTGTAGTGCACCGCCTCTGACTGTTCCTCTGTAAGCACGCCTGGATCTGTGTACACACACACACACACACACACACACAGTGTGAATATAATGCTTCATCCAGGTCTATAGTGCCCCATGGCTGTTAGGCTCTACTAACCTTCTGCATTGCCTCCTCAGTCTTTTCTGGGTTGGCACGGAAGGCCTGCGCCATATCCGTTATTGGGATGGACATGTGCTGTAGTGTGGTGTTCCTTCAAAGCACCCAGTGAATCAGTGTGTGCATTCACCGAGACAAAGACATACACACACTCTTTTTATACACAACATTAGAAGTACAAATGGTAGACCATTTGCAAAGTTTCAACCCAACTCCAACCCAACACACACACACACACACACACACACCTCTCCAAAGCGTTGGCCACGTCCATAAAACCCACAGCGGTCACACTGTTCCTGTCCCACACCAACGATCTGTGCCAGACAATACATCACATTAACAAGTCACACATACCCTTTACATCACATTACATTCACATTGACTGGAATCTGGGGGCCAATATGGTTGCAGGGGAAAATGAATTATAAATGGGAGATATAAAGGGGATATAAATGAAGTCAATGGGAAACTTACCTTAGTTTGGTGTTGATCATGAGGGCTTTGGCCAGCATCTTGGCACCTGTGTCTCCAATGCAGTTGCCGCTGATGTCGATTTTGGAGAGGCTGGAGTTGCTGCCCAGGCTGTTGATGAGGATGGTGGTGCCCGTTTTCAGCTTGGAATCACACACAGACAGGGACTCCAAAGGCTAGGAGTGGAGAGGAAAGGTACTGAACTTTGCATGGGCTTCTGGTTTGTCTTCTAGTCATGATCAATGTCTTTTGAACTTCCAATATTATATTTTTTCCATATTTTTAAAAAATTGTATTGTTATCATTTATTCATAAGCAGAGTAAGAAAGAAGCAGAGGGAAGGGTTAGCTGCATTTCAGTTTTAGTTAGGAATGCCTTAAAATGAGAGCTGGGTAATTAACAAGGCAAGTGTGCCTCGGAGGAAAGGGATTGTGGGTAATTAAAACTTCTATGTTGCTGGAAGGAGGAGGCATTCTCATCTTGGGAGGATCTCCTTTTAAAGGCATTCTAGGGCTGCACTCATGTGCACTCTCTCTCTTACACACACACACACACACACACACACACACTCACTTTCAGACAAATGGCCACTTAGCCCACACAAGATACACCTTTTGTCTGTATTCATGCACAACTGGTCTTTAGGACATTTACACTTATTGTACAAGAGGCCATATGGTGCTGTAATAATGATTACAGCAGGGGACAGCAACATTATGGTTCTATCAGGATCTCACACACATACATACACACACACATCACACGGTTGATAGTGGCTCTGCATGAGTGTGTGGTGAAGTGTTCCTTCAGATGAAAAGATCCATTACTCACACACTCCTCCTCCTGAATAAGCTGCACGATTCGGTGCAGAACGTCTGACAGGGCTCTGATAGAGAGAAATAAAAGGAGGAGAAAATGGCAATGGGAATAGAGCAGCAGGTGAGGAGCCAGAAGGATAGGGGAGATGGATGGATGGATGGATGGATGGATGGATGGATGGATGGATGGATGGATGGATGAAAGGATGGATGGATGGATGGATGGATGGATGGATAGATGGATGAAAGGATGGATGGATAGATGGATGGATGGAAGGATGGATGGATGAAAGGATGGATGGATGGATGGATGGATGGAGACCATCAGTCAGATTACAGGAATGGTGGATACTTTTTAATAGGCCTCACCTGGACTTCATGGCGAAGTTGCGACCGAGGGCCAGGTGCCGTATGGACTGACTGCGACCAATGGAAAGCACCAGAGTGACCATGCTGTTCTCGAAGCCTTGGGGCCAAACACAGGATCGACACAGACAGACGTCACAGCTGTTAGCGCTCGCTCATCATCACACCAGTGCTGTCGCACCGGTGCATCAAATACTGGTTGATATTTTCTAGCCTCCCTCGTTGCGAGCATCATGTTTCAGGGTCGTTAAAATCCATCTGTGCTACTTTTCGCGGGGTGTCTGGGAAGTTCCAGACCCCCAGGGGACAAGCGGCAGAGCCTCCTGCACAGAGGACATGCTGTTTCCTCTCATCCCCTCAAACAGCTCATTAATGATGCAGAAGCAAGTCACCAAAATGTACTTTATAATGCTGTCCAGACTCGCCACTGTGCACGGTACACCAAGTGTGCCCTGGCATATGTGAAATGCCTCTGTCCTTTTCCTTATGTATTTATTGCATTTTCTGCAGATCATCTCATTTTACTGTTTAGTTCAATTGCACTTATTGGGTCCTTAGACAGTGATTAGACAGGTGTGATTAACCTCCATTATGGTGGTGATCTATTGGTCTGTGACCTGTCCTGACATGTTTGGCATGGTATCTAGACACTGTCTGATCAGCAGACAGTACATGAGTGGACTCCATTGCCTGCCAAAGTCCAAAGCACACGTCGGTACCATTGGTTTCCTATAGGGAAGTTCTCTATAGTTAGAAAACAGAAGTTTCTTTCTATAAGCTTCTACCTTCTTCACCTTCCAGTGCCTGAATCCTCATCTTAGTGAAAACATACATTCAGCATCATCCACTTTCATTGGGTTATCTGGCCACATGCTCATTTATGGGGTTATCAGCCAATCATGTGGCAGTAGTCCAGTGTGTAGACTTTACACAGACACTAGTTAAGAACTTCATGAAATATTCACATCAAACATCAGCACGGCAGAGTTACTTTTAATCACTCTACTCTTTCCAACTGTACTGAGCAAAAAAGGCCATGTATTTGAGAATGCTGAGAGAACTCCTAGTCCAGAATTAGATGTAAATATGTGAATATAAATAACAGCATGCCTGCAAGCCTGGTTCCCCTGTGCACTGTGTGGGAACCCCTAGGCGGCTTGTGCAGAGTGATTCATTCTCCTCCAGGACTGGTCATAAGCGTGTGTTAAACGGGAGAGGGGGTGCCGGACACTCAGTCACAAACCACACCAACCGCACAGACACAATGGCAGACGCAGTCTTGGCTCTTTCTATCTGTCTGCACACCCTCCTGACAGTCAAATATAATTTATCAGCTCAATCAAGCAGAGATTTGTCCCTGTTTACAGACATCTCTGCTCAAAGAGAAACAATGAGTGAGAGAGAGAGAGAGAGAGAAGGTTACAGAAAGAGATGGAGAGAGAAGACATGTTCATGTGAAGAGTGATAGAGAAGAAGAGAGAAAGACAGAAAGAACCAGAAGAAAGGGGGAGAGTCAGGTAAGAAAAAGACAGGAGTCCCACACAGAAGCTGTACCGTTGTCAGAAAGGTCTAGGCTGCTGATGGCCTTGGTCTCAAAGATGTGCTCCTGAATGACCTGTGCACCTCTGGACCGCAACTACAGAATGGGACAAAATACAGCACAGAAGCTAATGCATGTGACCAACATATCAGCAAGATTTACCTGTGTGTGTTTGTGCACGTGAGTATGTGTGTGTGTGTGTGTACATACCTCACAACTGCTGATATCCAGTTCCAGCTCAAATAGATGACTGTTGGTAGCCAGACCTTGGAGCAGTAACCTAATACAATATGCATGTGTACAGCCTTAAACACGCTGGGCTGTTGGCCACACAATACATCTAATTACAGAGTCTAAATGAGGAGACATCAGCTATGCTCCAAAAGAACTCAGTTTAAAGCCTAATATAACACATCTCCTCCAATTAGTCATGGTGTCAAGAGTGAATGCATTTTATAGTCATTTGTATTAAACTATAGCTAGATTTTTTTTTATTCTTTACTTAAGAACTAGATGTACTTCAAAGCAAATTTGATCTTGTACTGATGGAAAAGATTCCTGTTCAGATAGACTTCAATTATTAGCTACACTAGTAATAATAATAATAAAAAAAACAATAATGTAGTTTTATAGGTTTCATAGCTCCACTGCAGCATTTAGGAGGAAATTCAGAAAATTAGATTCCTCAACAAACACAATTCAATGGAAAGTTATATTGACCTGTAGACAACTAGTACCTGAGGGCATCTGGTGGTAGTTTAGTGGAAGCCAGTCCAACATATCGCAACTTTGTGCTCTTAGTGAAGAAGTCCTGCACACTACGTGTCACCTCACGAACCTTCCTGAAGTACAAACACAAATACACTCATAAACCTTCCTAAAGCACACACACACACACACACTCAGATGCTGCACTTAGCACAGGACCCAAGACACATCCCAGACTTAGAACACTGATATTTTTCCTGCCTAAAATCATTATGACCTGCAGAATGAAGCAGATCCAATATCAACACAGATGAGATTTGTTCAGAAGCCCAAAACCTACTGGAAAAGCCAAGGCATTTTAGCTATGTTGATCTTACCTATGGGAGAAGGTGTTTTTGCAGAGGTTGAGGTGGGTCAGTGTAAAGCAGCAACCATTACAGAGTGACAAGAAGAGCTAGATGGAGAGAGAGAGAGAGAGAGAGAGAGAGAGAGAGAGAAAGAGAGAGAGAAAGAGAGAGAGAAAGAGAGAGAGAGAGAGAGAGAAAGAGAGAGAGAGAGAGAGAGAGAGAAAGAAAGAGAGGGGCCTAGTTTGGTTTTTAAGCACCCTTTTCTTCATTTCCATCTCTTGGCTTTGCCTACTCAAAGCGAAGAGAGTCTGAGGACAGTAAACTGGAGCTGGAGTGGACGTGGGAGGTCAAGGGTTCTTGACCCAGTGATTTAATGGACCACTGTAAGCCACTGGTTCTGCTACAGAAAAGCATATAAAAGGGAAGCAGAGAACCAGGCGGTGTGAAACCACTCCAAAGTGAGAACCAGACTGAAGCCATTGCTAACAGTTAAGGAGCTGAGCTGTGACTAGCAGGTCTCTCAACACCTCCCAATGCTGCCATGTTTGTGAATCGGAAGCGTTTCTTCTCCCTCCATGTTTTTAAGCAATGAGTTACAACTCACTTTCAAAGGAGTTCTGGTCAGCCACACACACAGAGACGCGCGCACACGCACAGAGACGCGCGCACACGCACAGAGATGCGCGCACACGCACAGAGACGCGCGCACACGCACAGAGACGCACACACAGAGACGCGCGCACACACAGAGACGCGCGCACACACAGAGACGCGCGCACACACACAGAGACGCGCGCACACACACAGAGACGCACGCACACACACAGAGACGCACGCACACACACAGAGACGCACGCACACACACAGAGACGCACGCACACACACAGAGACGCGCGCACACACACAGAGACGCACACACACACAGAGACGCGCGCACACACAGAGACGCGCGCACACACACACAGAGACGCACACACTCTCTGCTCGCTGTAACAGTGGCTCTGTACTGCCAGGGTGGGGGTAGGGTGTAGGGTGGGTGTAGGGGGTTCTTTTATATGGCTTCAAAACCCCTTTCATGCTTGAATCACTTCCACTGTTCTGAAAAAGCAGGACGGGCCAAAGAGAAAGAAACGTCTGCTGAGCAAAACATTCCACTAAACCTTTATCTTGGTGGCTCTTGTTCAGAAAGAACCAAAGAAAAAGAAAGCGGTTCTCCAGGGTTTTATCTCGCAGTCTTATCTCCACACAGGTCGAACGCAAACCTAGCCGGGTGGGATAGAGGAGATGGCTTCCTAAAAGCCGTGGCAGCAGAGCGCGGGAAGGAAGCTGGGCTTGGACTTAAGCTCAGGAAACAAGAGAGAAATGTGTGTGTACAGAGAGCTAATCCTGCGACAGAGCCAGGAGCCTTGGGTGACCTTCAGCACAAAGCTAACCAGGGTGGCGCTGACACACAGCATGTATGGAGCAATCTGCCGCTGATCCGAGCGACGCTGGTGTTTAGCACATGCTAACACACGTCTCCGACAGGCACGGGAGGGGCTGGCATAACTGCACCGTGACTTAACAGAAAATACACTCAAAGTCTGACCTCAACGTCTGTCCATGAGCCAGGATACTGGGCAGTGAACTCCATCAACATATCTAACTCCAAGGAGTGGATAGGGCCGCATTTATTAATTACAGCAAAAAAGAATCTAATAGGCTCTTCAAAAAACAGAATGGAGTAAAAATAACAGCATGAACGGATGAATGGCCTCTCTACTGAACACCCTCTAAAACGAGCTCTGGAACAGAACAACATGCAACCCTACATCTGAACTGCTAGGGTTTGGGTTAGGGTTAGGGTTAAGTTTAGAGTTAGGGTTAAGGTTAGCATTAAGGTTAGGGTTAGGATTATGTTTAGGGTTAAGGTTAAGCTTTTCTTTTCTTTCCATATCTTTAAGTCCCTCCACAGGTGAAAACCAGCAGGCACCACTCCTGGGTTTCACCAGCAAAGTTCACAATCAGATCATGTTGGCTCTTTGGGAAAAATGGTAACAAAACCCTGGTGTAGGAAGGTGTGCAGGTCAAATAAAGGAGGTGCTGAACTGGGAGGCTCATACTCTCCATGGCCTATGGGAGAGCAGTCTGGAGGAGGGGAGGGGAGGAGGTAAGGGTGGTGCTCTCACAGCTTTATCCACCAGCCCTTGGAGACAAACCCAGGGAGCAAATTACACGGATACTTTTTTGTAATCTTTGAATATGCATGAACGCGATCAAATTTGCCTCCCCTCTATTCCATCCCATAATACTCTCCTGTCCCCTGTGCATTTGGGACATTCTGCTAACAGGATGTCGTGGGCTACAGGGTTTACTCCAGGGGAAAGGAAATGAGTGGGTTTGCTACCTTCAGATGAGCAGGCCACTCAAATACTGAGCAATGACGAACATGCAAGCTGTCTGGTTTTCATTAGGAAAGGGGAGGACTGGTCACTGGACGAAGATCAATGGAGGAATGAGATCCGCTAGACAAGCTTCAGTACTGGGCACTGGAAATGTGTGGGGGCTCTAGAAACTACTGCACTAACCATTAAACAAATAAAATCTACTACAAGTAAAAACAAGGGTAAGATAGCAGTCATGCCACAACACACACACACACACACACACACTCACACACTCACACACTCACACACACACTCACACACTCACACACACACTCACACACTCACACACTCACACACACACTCACACACACACTCACACACACTCACCGCCACCACAGCCTCGGCAACACCAGTCAGTACGTCTGGCCTGAGGGAGTGGAGGAGGATCTTGCTCTCCATCAGGACAAAGTGCAGCAACGTAGCACAGCTTTCTGGGCCAAGGTTTGTAAGCAGAGTGCTGTAGTCGGCCCCACTGCGTTGGCAAGGCGTGACGGAGATGAAGGCAGGGAGAAGAGAGAGAGTTGGGGGGGGGAAGTTCAGCTTTCTAAGCAAGAGCCGCTTCTCAAGAGACTAAGGCACTTTATGAGCAAATGCCTCTCTACAGTGGCTCAGGAAATACCTCACACAGCGCCAATAACACACGAACAACAAAACATATGTAACCAGCTGAGAGGTAGAGGCTCGTCCCTTTGTTTCATTACTGAGACACGGTACACGTATTCCAGAAGAGCGAGAGCGTGGCGAGTCCACATCCACAGCTGCTCCCAGCCGAGACTTGGAACCCACAAGCTCCACCCCCAAATCAACGGCACCACAGAAAGAAAAACATCCTAAACTTGTTTTTTTTTTTGTGCTAGGGAACGTCATCTATTCCCTAGCACTGATGAGGAGGAAAAAAAATGATTGGTATTTTGCATTAAATGCTAAGCTCATAAAAGGCTTGTGGGTTGAACAGAAGAATGCATGTTTTTCGCATTAAGCTGAACACATAAGATGGAAACTTTGAATGTGAGAATAGGCTGGGGGAATCCAAAAACATTTCACGTTTGTAAATCTTAGTACTTGTTTTTGTGCCTATTTTCTAGAAGTGACCACAAACGGCAGGAGAGCTTTAAACAGACCATATGTGCATTTTATTTGAAACGGAACGCGGCTTACCTTAGCGGTAGAGGTGTACACACAGGCTGGGAGAGCATTAGGCTGTCATATGCTGAGAGCTAAAGAATAGATAACAGCTCCAGTGAATGGTTTGAAACAGAAACAGGTTTTCGAAGCAAGAAGGAACCAACAACCCACTCATCAACCCAACATCCCTCTTGTGCAACAGGGAAAACACAAATTAATTAACAATTAACTAAATTACTTGCATTAGTGATTATAGTCTTTAGATGTGGTGAGAAACAACCGAACCCTTATTGAAGAAATACATGCTGCCTGCTGCGAGGAACAAGCCTGTATTAGTAACCATACCTGAACCATTATTCTGGGCCTCTGTGGAGAAGGGAAGGGGACACCATGCATGAAGTGGGAGATGTGTCTGAAACAGAGGGGCGGGGAGGCGAACCAGCAAAAGCTCTTTAGACGTGCTGTGCTGAAAACTCCCATTCTTTATACATCACACGGATCGGAAAAGGACAGACGTATCTTTAACAAAATCCTAAGCGCCACAGGACTGGTCGCGTCTCTTACTTCTCGATGGGTAGGAGGTCGACGCTGTTGGCCGACAGCTTGTGGAGGAACTTGAGGAAGCGGCTGAAGGCTTTGAAGAAGGGCCAACGGGACAGCAGGCAGATGCACTTGTTGGTGTTGACGGTGCGGTCGGGAATGGGTTTCTTCTCCACGCTGGTGAGGAGGCCAAGCTGAACCTTCTGCTTCTCACTCAGGTTGTCTGCTGAGTAGCGCTCATAAAACTGGCTGGCGGCACCGTAGACCTAAAAGTGATGTGAGAAAGTATTGGTTTTCTGAGAGTTTCCAAGAAGGTTCTGGAAAGATTCAGAGGTCTTGGTAGAAGTTTTTTGGGTCTGAAATGTTCTTAACAGTGGTTTTGATCTCGATAGAAGTTCGGAGTGCTTGAATGCCGACTAAATAACACAGCCAACACAATGTTCATTAAAAATTCCATTTCTTGTGGGCCTCATTTCTAAGATGCTTTAACAGAGCACAGCTGGCTAGCAAAGCAATTACAGGGGGGGGAAATGTATGAATATCTGAGCATTTGAGAAACTTTTTAATCCTTGGAGTTGAAAAGTGGTGGATACCCTACCTTTTCTCCAGAGGAGTTGGTCAGGACAAAAGTAGAGAAGACAGGCAAAGGGTTGGGTGTGTTTGGGGCCCAGCACTCAATCTTGGCCCCCATGGGAAGACAGAACAGAGGTACCGACTCCGAAAGGGGAAAACACTCATAATCTTCCTCTGGGTAGCGGAAGATCAGACCTGGGGTAGGGAGAAAACGACCAGTTATGACACACAGCTTAGAAATGCGCTCTGCTGGATAGGAAGGAGGGCAGGAGCAGCATCTTCCTTGTCTTGCTTCATCTACTACATTTACAGATGAAAACCTGGCTAGCAGAGATTAAAAAAAAAAAAAAAAAACTAACCAGGAGGTCACAGAAGATTACGCACACATGTTTAATGCCAGTGCCTTGCACATTTCCTGCTATTTGTCTGGGGTAGAGATAAAAGACAGAACAATGTGGCCTTTATGATAACTCTATTGTTAAAATGAGCCAAGCCAATATAATAGGTCTACTATTCGGCATTAAAAAAAAAAAAGAGAGAGAGAGAGAGAGAAATCAAATACGAGCTTTTACTCTGGGCTCAATACTGGGTTTCACTACCAGTGGTCAACAGACTACTGGCCCGGAACAATGTAAGCATGCGTGTTGAACAATTTTTCTTTTGTTAATGATTACTGCAATATTGGCTGAAGCAACTGTGACACAGAGATCTGCACCATGTAAATGGTATCCTGTAACAAATCACAAACTGGTTTGTGTGCTGTGTGCACCCTGCCCAATCTTAACACAGACATTTGGTGTTTAGATGGTCTGTTGAACCCGAGTTTTCACCTGACAAAATAACCCTTGTCGTCCTTACCCGCATCACATCAAAATGTTCCCTACTGCATTTGAACTTAAAGCAAGGTGCCTATGGTCACATGATCTGAAAGAGTACAGCATTATAATTACAGTCATACTCTTATAGTGACCTTATTTTACTCCAGAACTCAAGAGCGCGTGTTTAGTATTTTTGCTGTATTTTGACTTCAAGTACAATGGCTTTCACTTTTCAAAATGAACAGCAAGTCTCAGAAGCAAAGTACGGCAAGCAGGAAGCTCTGCCCTTCAGTTATAAATAAGTTCAAATGTTGCGCAGGAAGAGTGTGTAGTGATAGTGTAGAGATAAAGGCCTCAACGGACTCCTAAGAATATTGCTCATGCTAAAAAAGTCACAAGGGCAATACAAACATACCATCAGTTAATTAAGTTTTTAGTTAATTAATTAATTAGTTCTTTTTTATTAATTAATTTATGAATGAGTGAATGAACTGAGAACGGTGACAAACTCACCTGCTTTATAGGTGATGGAGTTGGAGGCTGACACTGACTTTTTGTAACACAGAAAAACGTTGGAGCCCCACTGAAAACAAGACAACAAAAATAAAGAGAGTAACAACACGGAGGGGGGGAGCACACATGCTCTGGTTGTTAGACACGCGTGATCACTTTCAAGTTCGTATGTTCAAAGCTGACAAAGCCAGCCTGGACTCACCATTCCACAGTTAAGGTTTTTTTCCAGTTTGAGGAAGGTGTGTGGGGGGGTTTCGCCTTTGCTTGTGATGATGACGCAGATGTCGGTGACCGCCAGCGAGGTCCTGGGCTGGACGGCCGGCGCGCGGCGCAGCGTGATGAAGATGCGCTGGGACGTGGCCGAGCTGTTGTTGACGTTGGCGCAGCGGCCGTACGGGGTGGCCTGGACGGCCTCGCATCCTGGCATCAGCTGGTCCTTCCCCTCGTACAGCACCCTGCCAAGACGAGACGCACAGTGCTGACAAACCCAGCTCTGCACACCTGCAGCATCGACAATAGACTTCAAATGCAAAATAAACACACAAACACCCACCCCCAAAACAAAACAAAACCTTTATTTAATGGTGTGGTCTTGTACATAAGCGACCATAGTCGTAGTTGCTGATATGATTCTGCTGACTTAGCAGTTTTCGCAAAGCCTTGCGTCTGTGCACGCAAAAGGAAAGGACTGATCCATACCAGACTGGAAACGTGAAAGTGGCTAAGGGTGCAGATTAAAGGAGAATTTCTTAGAGACGCCGACTCTGCACTTTTCCAAGTTTCCAGGGAAAATCAAAGCCGTCTCGGTTCGGGACGCCACCTCACACAGCACCCCAGAGTCTGGCGGGAGGAGCTGGTCGTGACTCTAACTAGCCTACATTACATTATCTCCATGGCTTCCTGCACAGTGCTGGGACATTCCCGCTATAACCTTTCAGTAATGTTAGAACATTTTGGTAATTTCAGATGCCCGATTTACCACCTTTTATTATGAACAGATTCTTGACCTCATTTGGCCTCAGCATAAATTGCATTTTATTAGCCTATATAAAAAGATAAAGTAATTACTGACCTTGAGATATGCTAATGTTCTCAGTGCCAATAATCCTGGCTGGTTTGACTGAACCAACTGAAAAAGGAAACTACTAAAATTTAATAAACGAAAGAAAAAAAAAAAAGAAAAATTACAAAAGGCTGTGACAGAAGACTTGAGGGTAAAGGCTGGTCAGCTTTATTTTCCTGAGGATATCTGAACTAAAAATCAAGGGATGAGTCATACTTACCCAGCATTTATAGAAAAGCCACAAGAAAAACTGCTCTCCAAGCTGGCATATTTAAGTCAAATTTCTTACAGGAGAGAAGCTAGAACAACTTGCCTCACCTCCACTAAAGACACCATTTCTACATCAATCTTCATGATGAAGCCTGGAGACGGGGGGGGGGGGCGGCGCCCCGCCCCCCCCCCCCCCGCGCGCGCGGGGGGGGGTGGGGGGGG
>JAOYMR010000026.1:21011577-21024213 GCA_025802075.1 Tenebrosternarchus preto | reverse complement strand
TATGGTATCTGATGTTATGGTATTTGATGATATGGTATCTGATGTTATGGTATCTGATGTTATGGTATTTGATGATATGGTATCTGATGTTATAGTATCTGATGTTATGCATCCTGGAGTTCGGGTTTATGCTTCCCTGAACTGGCCACCCTCCATCTGAAGAGCCCTCCACCCTCCATCTGAAGAGCCCTCCACCCTCCATTTTCACACAGGCTTTGAGCAATTTCCTATGAATATGATTCTGTTGATTGAAATGTTCAATGGAAACAGGAAACGTAAAAATAAAATCCGCAGTCCACATTGCACAAAGTCTCTCTAAGTGTTAAACCCCTGGCCAGGACTTGCCTAGACTCTCATTCTTCACTTACTACATAAACTTCATTTTAGTTTCAGTCATGTTTTCTAGCGAATAATTGGTAAACAGTAATCCTGTAGTTTAGGGGATTCCATAATAAAGGAGTAAAACAGTTACCTTCCTATTTATTAACCATTAATCCTAAGAGAACCAGAGCGGTAAGTTAATATGACACGAGATTACATAATGTTTCACCTTCAAAGTGCAAGTTAGATTACATACAACAACTAGAGGAAAAACAACAAAAATAATGAATAAAGTTTACCTGCTCAAGACTTTCAATGAGGATGGCATGGATCTCTAAATAGCTGAAGGAGCTTTCCATCTACAGTGAGACATTGGAGTATGATCAACAGTGCAAACACACACACACACACACACACAGACCTGCGCATGCATTCATACAGTCAATCAGACATACACCTACAGCAAAGCTGGTGACTCAGGAGTTAATGAATGACGTTGTGGGAGGGAGCACGGAGAGGAAGCAAAGTCAGTTTGCGAAACTCAAACACAGAAGTTGAGCGTAGAGGCTGGAGACCTTGGCTGGGGTCACCTAAACATCGTCGGTTACTTCTTCTACTTTTTACAGGAACACCCATTATCAAACAAACGCTCTGGAATGGAGCCTGGTCAGAGGCTGCAAATGGCAAAGGCTTGTGCAAGAACGTACAGTACGCTGAACCAAAGTTGTGTGTAAATATGCAGCACTGAGATTAACCATAGAAATACTGCTTACAGAAACTCTGTTGTTTAATCTCTGGCTCCATCATAATCTTCGACACGTCCAGCTTTTAATGTTGAAGATCTAACATGAATCCCTTTTTTGTTTTTTTCCACTGTCATACAACCATAACATTGCAGCTCCATGTGACACTGCATTGTTCCATTTACTAGCAGTAAATTATACTGATCATAGACTGTTATTCCGCTTCTGCTAATGCTGTGTTATTCAGTCCCAGGGATTTAAATTATAAGACACAGAATGGCATGGTAATGTTACAGCACATCTCTTTTAGTGGCGCCCTGCCGGGGGAGGAAAAAATCATATATTTTCTTCTGTTTCCCACCTGCTGAGGAAGTAGGAACACATAAGGGAAACACATCCTCTTTCAGAGGTGCGATTTGGCAGTGGTGGGATTTGAACTGAAAACCTTCTGATTGCTGACTGAGTACCTTAACAGCTGAGTGAGACAGGGCTGCAGTACTAAAGAGTGTGGTAGACAGGGCTAAGAGGAAAGGCTACTAGTGGTACTCCCACAACTCACTGATAATTAATTCAACACTCTTTATTCATACTGATAAAACACTAACACACTATCCAATGTCCGAAACTACAGCCAATGCACACAGACTATAATAATCTGAAGAGTCACACTGAAGAGTTTCCTGAGGAAATGAGCTCAATCTGACCAGGGCTGTGGTGTCTTTAGGTATTTTTCAACTATGCATCTGAACCTGGTTTGCAGTTCTTTCTTTCTTTTTTAGTGAGATCACACGTTTTTTTTCTTTCTGGGATTATAATTAATACATGTAAACCTGAAGTACCTAGGAACCCCACTAATCTATTTTCTTGCAGAGTTTCGTGTTATGAACTGACATATGTAGCTTTAACATTCAGATAATAATACTGAAACTGATGATTGGTTATGGTTTGTTATAGGAGGTTAAGTGTCAGTGGTATTGCTATAAATGCTGGAGTGAGTTTTCAGTACCATTTTGTATCATGGCTTTTAGGACCATATGGAATCTGGCAGATGATGTAGAGTTTGCTAATTTAACCTCACTGAACATTACATTTCTTTTAGCACAGAGGAAACAATATTCTTTTTCTCACTTCCAGTGGGACTTAAACCTAAAACCTTCTCATTACAAGACCTCACAGATGTTTCCACTAATGATCTGTTTTGTACCAAATCCTTAGCAAGGCTCCGTCTCTCACCTTCACTGGTGGTTTGCTGTGGAATATATGAGCTCTCCACTGAGTCAGTACCTGTCAAACCGAAAGAAAGAAAAGTGAATAACAGAGAGCAATAAATAGAAGGAGAGCTCCACCTACTGGATAAGATGAGTAACAGCTGGATACAGAGAACTGCAAAGGCACTGTGTGTCCAATCTGAGTTGCTGGGTAAATCTGCTAGATACAGGCCTAACTATACATTGCCTTTTAAATAACTTACTAGGCTACTATGCTAGGATGAGAGGAAAAACAGTAAACTGTTATGCAGATGGGAAGATATTCACGAATGTACTCATGATTCAGCCAGGTCAAAACAAAGTAACGAAGTGCAGAGCGAAACTTGCCGTTTCTACTAGTAGGCCACACACAAAACCACAATCATTATGTCTGTAAAGGTTCCCAGCATTACTGGTAAAATGTGCAGTAACAATTGTTCAACATAATTGTTGAATAAGTTGGTGACACTGTCTTAAAACTTTTTTTTTAAATAAAAACAAAATAAAACCACTGATGAATGGCTAAGATAAATATTAATGGTCGACTTACAAGAACTCTCCCTTCGGACCGGTCCTTGGACTGGTTGAGTTGCACAAGCCTCATGACTTGGATCCTCTGGGGTTTCAACATTTGATTAATGCCATCTGACAGACACACACACACAAACACACAATACATTGACTTTTATCTGAGTACAACAAAGTAAGCCGTGGGTGACCTTACTGTAGACCTGTTGCCCCACGGCACACTGACCACCTTCCTTAAATCAAATAAGATTTAGAATTGGTTCTAAGCAATATACAAAGAAATCAGTGCTAAAGTTCTGTACCTTTCAGACAGAAGGGAACCGCTGACTGTGAAGCCATCATATCTGTTCTGCAGTGTCTGTAGAAACTGGGTGCATGAGAGGGCAACAGCCAAATCTTACAAAATGCAGGTGAAATGTGTACTTTCTTTCTTTCTCTCTATCACACACACACACATCCTGCTGCATTGTGATTCATGCTGAGGGTGAAAAACCACAAGGTTCTGAGGCAGGATATGACACCTTCATGCCTGTATTGCACCTATATTACACACTGCTAACCAAACATTTCACATGCCTTTTTACAGACATTGCAAGTTTTAAAACAATAAACACCTAAAATTTTCCCCTTAATTTTTTTCAAAGATATGCAAGACTTAAATGCTTTTATTTTTGCAAGTTTTGGCACATAGCAGCTTAAATTAGTAATTGCTTAAAAGGTTCATACTGGACTTCACAAAAAAAATAATAAACTCACTTCTGATGTTCAGAAGTGCCAGATGTGAAACTGCCTTTTGTCTAAATGCAGTTTAGTGCCCCCTAGTGGATCTCACTAAACCAGCAAGCCCTCAACTGTCTGAAATATCCCTGCACAAGTGTTCAGTTTACAGTTGGCTATAGTAACTTGCACCAGAACCCTCAGACCCTTTAGTAACTGCAGTTTATTTAAAAACAAAACAACAAAAAAACACCTTTATTCAGTTTGCAACTAAGAAAGTAATTTTGAAGTGTTAAAAACCAAGTTCTTAGGTCAGCTGCATTGTCATTTTTTGACTCAAGATGTTACACCCATGATATTTAAGACAGGAAACTTGCTGCTTTAAAGCTAGTTCAGACATTACTAGCCTACATCGGAACTTTTCCCAGCTGCAGGCTACATGACCAGCAGCACAGCCCTACACATGCTACGGTGTCACTGGGGAGTGTTTTGAAGGAACTATAACAAAAGTATTTTAAGGTTTAAGGTTATGTTACATATTTTAACAATCAAATGTCAAACAGAACTTTAATATTCATGCAAAGTAAAGCTCAGATTTAAAATAAATGCACACAACTCTGGAATAGGACAATATTTTTTTATTAGCTGTACAGCAATACATTCTCCATACCACCTTTTCTCATATGCCCTCAATGCCCCACCCAGCCATAATAAATGTCTTTATAATGTTGGTGTTCTAACCATTGTAAAATTCACACAGTTAAAGCTAGGTACAAAAAACAAACAAACAAACAAAAAAAAAAAACTAAAATTAAGAGCTTAACAAAAGAAAAAAGCAATTTAAATGCAAAATACAATTATGAGGAAAACTTCATTCAGAGTCAGAAAATGTTCAGTAAAGATACTATTTTAAATGGGACAAGCTTCCTCTCTTAAGCAAATACCATTCTATCTAAAACAGTCCCTTTGGAACAGAACACACTGAAATGGCTTCACCAGACCATAACCTCAGCCCACTATCCAAAATGTGCGTGTCCTGGACAGAACTGTTTAGAAAGCTACTGTTGACAGTGAGACACCGTTACCCAAAGTCCTTCAGTTCAGCATCAAGGATGCTCTCGAGAACACCGGTAATGTCTGCTAGTTTAAGACGGTCACCTGCGCTCTGCTGCAGGTACGAGCTTCCTTTTACAGTCCAACACGGAGCATGTTCCTCAGACAGAAGCAGTCCATAAACCCAATTTCTCATTTCTTAACTCATGGATTGAAAAGGAGAAAGTTTTATTCCCCCCTCTCCAAATAAACGGGTAAGCTGAGGACACCCCAAAACAAGGTGACATTTCAAGCTGTTAGAAGGACAAAGAAAAGGAGCAGGGGTAACTTTGTCTACATGATCTTTTAAGGTAGATTCCCCCTCGAGATTTAAAGTCTTCGGTGGTACGTTTTTTTAAATGACTACTTTTTAAAATGTCATTGCCCCCAGCATTCAAGGTCATCAATTCACTAGAAAAAGATTAAAACGTTCATAATAAAACAGAAAATAAAAATTTATTTACAAGCAAGACCAGCCAAGATTACCTTTGCTTTGTACAATGTTATCAACTGCAAATGATTTTATTTTTTTCCTTTACTTGATGGAAGGAGATCAACCCTGGTGAGATAGTCATATGGCTACATTTCTAATCTTCCCTCTCTACTACTGTTAACTGTGGCCAGTGAAAACAAAGGAGAAATACAACAGCGAATAAAAGTTGCCGTATATGTCAAGACATTAAAAAGAAATCTGTTGGACAGATGGGATAAAATGCCCATTTCTACAGCAGTGATAGCAATTCTAAATATCAAGGCTTGACCAGGCACAGAAAGTTTTCCGTTTTGAATATTGCCATGGTAATGTCACAGACTGAAAGGTTGAAAGCATATCAGCTTGTTAGTTGGTGGAAAGAAACATCTAAACGCATGTGGTTCACTACAGTAAATCTGAAGAACTGACTGCAGCCCCCCCGACCTCCCCAGTCAGATCCAAGACCCCGCCACACACTGGATGGTAGACACGGGACAATTAAATCAAACCACCTAGTTCAAAAAGTCGAAAAACAAACGCACAGTTGTACAGATGACATTGTGAGTCTAAATCACACAAAGAAAACTAAATCAAGCTGGAAGTTAAGCAAGAGAAACTAACACTGGAATTTCCATTCCCACATTCATCAAAAACATTATGGAACAAAAGACACCACGGAAAGGGGCAGAGTGGGCCCGTGTAGAGCACTCAGGTGATGGCATGAGAGGGGATGTGAGAGTAAGTGTGTGATTTTGGGGGGGGGGGGGGTGTCTGTGTGGCGTTAGTGTGTGTGTGTGTGGGGTCCACATCACCGATCCATCATGCTCAGGATCATCTCAGGGGTGAGGTCTCCATTCGGTGCAGCCTCTGAGACAGCAAGCTGCACCGCCTCAACTCCACCCTCCACGGCTTCCACTTCCTCCACCACAGGCTCCGCTTCTGCAGCCTCCACCACCGCTGTGGAGTCGACACCATCCTGCTCCTTCTTCACTATGATGTTCTCAATGGCCCCCGTGCCCTCATCCTCCACCTGGATAATGGCAGTGGCTGCGTAGAGACGGACACACAGACTCAGTACCACATCGAGGCAAAGAAAACGCATTCGTACGATACACTTCACGCACAGACTTGATCAAAAAGAGCTTTACACAACACCACGAACGCGGGATGCCTCATTTCCTTCACAGGCCACCGCCTGCCAAAAGCATGGGAGTCTTGCGGAAGAGCAGCAAATGACAACAACATTGGCACATGATGTATTATCGGGCAGGGCTGTGCATTAGTTACCAGCAGGTGCAATAGATGCAGGCTTGGCAGGGGAAGCCTTGGGGGGGTTCTTTGGGGGCCTGCCACGTTTCCTCTTGACAGGTGGCTCGACGGGGGCAGGCACAGGGATGGTGGGCGGGGCCTGTTCTACTTCCAGCTGCACATCTTCAAGAGCCTCTTCCTCCTCCTCGTCTTCATCAATGTCGTCCAGTTCAGGCTCTCCGTGCTCATCTTAATACAAAAGAGTGGTTGAGGGTTAAAACAGTTACTCCACCGTTCACCGGCAATCTGCTAAACTGCAGGCCTTCAGCAGCTCACCACTGTCTTCATCGTCATCCTTCCTGGAGCGCATCTTCCTCTTGCGCCCGCCGCGGCCCCTCTTGGTAGGAGTACCGTTCTCTCCATCTCCGCTGTCCAGTCCAGTGCAGTTCTCGGCATGCCTGGCCATGGTGTTCTAGGACCCCAAACGCAGCCATGTTAAGCCACACGTGCGACAAGCCAGTATATTCAGTGTGTAATATGCAGGGGGGGGGGGGGGCGGGGCTTTTTCATACCCTGCGGGTGAAGGTCTTGCCACACTTGGTGCACACGAAGGAGTTGGGCACAAAGGTGGGGTCGTGGTAGCGCCGGAAGTGCATGTCCAGGAGCTGCTTCTGCCTGAAGGTCTTGTCACAGTGGCTGCAGGCGTACGGCTTCTCCCCGGTGTGTGTGCGCTTGTGCATTACCATATGCCGCTCCTAACAAGGGGTCGGATAGTTTAGTCAGGCTGACGGGACTAAAGTGTGCTCCAGTTCAAACATTAGCATTAACAATGAGCACCAGCACGTATAATCATGGATGATTTAGTCAATATCTGTATTTTACACAAATCACACCTCTAGTAACCGAAAAAAAACCAACTGCATTGTTTAGGTTTGGTTGTCCAAACCCAAAAGCTTTGGAAACTCTGCGAAACTACTAAATGTCATGCAAGCAAATTTGGCGGTGCGGTACTCAGGCTAGGGTTAGGGTTAGACCTGTCTGCAGGCGTAGTCACACTGGTCACACTTGAAGCGCTTCTCATTCTTGTGGGATTTCTGGTGCTGGATGAGTGCATAACGCTCGTGGAACACAGCCTCACAGTAACGGCACTTCCTACCCTGTTCAATGTAGGAATGCTGCTTACGCAAATGCACGCCTGCAAGAATGAATGGACAATGAACAAATTAATGAACCAAGGACTGAATCAATTCAGTGGGACAAGACATTAAACCTCTGCGAGAACGGACATCATACAGCGAGAGTTCTCGAGTGGTGCCAGCTAGCAGGAAAGGAGTGGAGGTTCCTACCCAGGTCACTCTTGCGCGCGATGACAGTGTCACAGTGGGGGCAGTGGAACTTGGCCACATTCTCTGTGTGCTTCTGCAGGATGTGCATCTTCATGGTGCCGCTCTGGGTGAAGCGTGCATGGCAGATGTAGCACTCGTATGGCTTTTCACCTAAAACACGTAAAAACAGGTAAAGAGCGACAGCCACTGAATGCTGCAGCCCGTTTAAAAGTAATGCGACCTTAATTAAAAATGTGTTAAATCAACACTTCATGACAGGAGCCGACATGGAAGTCAATTCAAAATCTACATTCACTTTTGTGTAACGGTGTGGACAGTGTTTGAATGATTGGTGCGAGTAGGCGGTCGGACCTGAGTGGGTTCTCATGTGTCTCTTCAGCTTGTAGGTGTCTCTGCTGGCATAGCTGCAAAGACTGCACTGGAAAGGACGCTCTCCGGTGTGAGAGCGAATATGTCTCTTCAGCTTGCTGACCTGATTTAAAAAAATGTTTTTAATAAACTAGCATGCAACAAGTTGAAACTAAATGTTAACTGCACATCACCGAGTTCACTGGCAGGCTTGTGGTTTGTTAGATCACCAGAAAGGACAGCTCAGAGCCTCAATCTTTCAAAGCCTAAACCTGTGTAAACCAAAAGTAGATCTATAGAATAATAAAGACCCACCTCCACACTGGCATAATCGCACATCGAGCATTTGAAGGGCTTCTCATGGGTGTGCTTATAGCGACGGTGTCGTACCAGCTCGCCGCTGGTCACAAAGGCCATGTCACAGTCAGTACATTTGTGTGGTCTAGTGCCTGTCAAAAGGCAAATCAGAGGTCAAGTAAGCCTCTTCAAAATCACAGGCCTCAAAACACGAGGTGTACGTGGAACAAGTGTGCACCTGTGTGGGTGTTGAGGTGGTTCCTCAGCAGGGTGACAGTCCTGAAGGCACGCCCACACAGGTGGCATTTGTGAGGCCTCTCATCCGTGTGGCTCTTCATGTGACGATCAAGGTTGGAGCGCCGCGGGCAGGTATAGCTACATAGCTCGCACTGGAATGTCTTCTTCACCCCTGGAACACAAAGTAGCATAATTACACACAAGTCAGATGGAAATCAACCTTTAAAACTGCAGTCAAACTCAACGTTTCAGCTACTGTGCAAGCACACCATACCCTTCTTTTTGATTTTAGTAGGTTTGGGAGGCTTCATGTTGCCCACCACCTTCTCAGCGTTGACCTCAGAAAGCAAACCCTCCTGCTGCTCTTCCTCAAAGTCATAGACAGACACGTCCATGTCCTTCTCGCCCTCAGTGTTGTAGCGTAGCTTGCTCTTCTTTGTCTTCTTGGTCTTCTTAACAGGGGGTGTGTAGTCAGGGTCCTTGGCCCAAGAGGGGTCATCATTCTGGGCCTCAGGCAGATCTTCCTCTTCCTGCTGTAGTGGCTGCTCCTCGTGAGTTTGGAGTTCATCCTGCTCCACCGTCTCCACCTCGCCGTTAGCACCTACTTTGACCACCTGTAGACACAAGCCATCTAGTCAGCACAACCGCACAAAAAGGAATGGGGGTAAACCAAGTCAGAAAGTTTTGTTTCGATTCTACACAAAACTACACAAACCTGGAACCCCTCAGGCAGAGGCAATGTGTGACAGATGACAGGCTCTCCATCTTTGGGCATGGCGGTGGCATCCACCAGGGTGCCTTGCAGCTCCTCCACGGTGGTGGCAGTGACCGGCACAGCAGAAACAGGCACCTGCACCAGCTGCAACTCACCAAGGCCGAGTGGCTGCTCCTCCATGTTCACCACTTGCAGAGTGATGATCTGGGTGTCGTCCACGGTGGTAACTGTGGCCTCGTGAGCTGCCCCGGCAACACCCACCCCGACGGGAGTGCCCACGCTGCCCTCCATGACCTCAGTCTTCATCTGAAGCAAAGCTGGGTCCAGAGAGTCCATCACCATCATCTCCACGCTGCTGTTGACACCCACCACACCCTCAACCAGCTGCTGTTGAGCATCAGCCACAGCAGCTGCCTCCCCAACACCTGGGGGATGGTCCACTGTCTCTAGGCCAGCAGCCTGTAGCAGCTCAGCCCCAACCTCCTCTTCTTCCCGCCGCCGCTGGTATGTCTTACACTCCTTGGCTTTGAACGCATCACCTGCATCATCAACCACAGCTTCAGTCGGTCCCCCTTCCATGGGTAATACCTTAAGAAAAAAAAATATATATATATTAAAACACAGTAATTTGTGCCTCCTCTACAGCCACTCAGTAAAAATCATCACTGAGACAAACAGTAATTACAAAGTAATAATTAAACTAAATGGTCAATAAAATTAAATAGACAATGGGACAAAAACAAAAAAAAACAAGAAAGGCAGAAAAATCTGGCTAGTCTTACATGGGACAGTCATAAATTGGATCTTAAACCTTACTGCCCTGTTGGCGTTACCTGCACCAAAATTGAGTACTTCATCTCTACCCTTGTCTCCTCAATTCTGTCTTCGTTGAATGAACTACTTCCCTCAAGCTTCCTTCTTACTAACAAGACAAATAAAATCAAGACATTGAAATGAACATAGGCAATTTTAATGGATTCATAATAGTATTGCCCCCCCCCCCAATAACTCGTAAATGAAACATAGGACATGCAAAATATGAATTCACCAACAGTAAAAAAGTCGTTAACAGGTGTTTATTTTCAACGCATGAAATGATCAAAGAAAGCTGGTTTGGTTGGCACCTGCCATCACCAACCGCGAGAAAAGTCTTACGGAACAATTTATGTGGCAAAGAAATTCAACGTTGGCTTCATACTTTCTGCTGGTTTGCGCGCCAGAAACATCATTTGAACCGTTTCACGTTCAGCTAGCTACCCCAGCTAGCGGTAGCTAGCTAGCCAAGTTACTTCCTTGCCAACTCCGTGTCTGGAGGTTCTTGCCAAGACCAGCCTTCATGAAACAATCAAACTATCAATCAATGTTAATAAGTGATTAATCGACAACTATTTGTGATTTGAGTAATGCTGGTGATTTTCTACTGCAGCAAGAGGGCATTCTGAGATGGTTAATCGTGTTTTTGTACCACTACCAGTCGGGTTATAGAGGGAGCTCTCCAGTTTTTATCCCTTCAGTCGTTTGTTGCTTGAGGTAGTCTTTCAATAAGTGAGCGGTCACTGGATGCAGCTCGCACTCCAACGAGACCGACGAATACTGCTTTTCAGATGATTTTAGATGAGAAAAATTGCTAGATATGCGCGACGAAAGACAGTGAGTGTAAATTGCATTGTCTAAAGTTATCGAAAATGGCCATCGAGGTCATTTAGCAGCTCATCTTCCTCGTTTGATTTCCATCTGCGCAACAACCTGGCTAGCAGAAAGATGCTAACCAGCCAGAGCATTTAACTTTAACCATCAACTTGACACATTTCAAGGAGAAACGAAGACAGAAGTACAAATCGAGGCCACCGCACTGGATGTATTTTAGTACCGCAGAATATCGACCATCGAAGTGGGTCAGTGCCTGCGCTGTGCGACTTGTTTGCGCCTGGACCAGGAAGGGTTGAAAATGTTTGAATCGAATTTGCTTAGCGAGGAGGGGCGCGAACAAATCGTTAGCAGGCTATGCTAGTTAGCCAGTTTGTTAACGTCACGGTTAACAAAACGACTGACAGAAAAGAAAATTACAAAACGCCACCTAGCTATCTAATATGTATTCTACTAACATATATGGCGTTTGTACGTGTTCATAACTCGGGACAATCAATCTTTACCACTAGTATTAGCTTGTTAGCTAAGCTACTGCTACATCTAGAAACGGCGGGTTTCTATCACGGGTAAGACAGGAAACAAAGAGAAGAAAAAGAAAATGGACGCCTGGCCTAAAGACAGGAGCAAACATCGAAGTGTTAAAATAATACATCTAGGCGAAATGCCGTCTAATATAGGTTCAGATACACTTAATACTTGGGCATAACCCTGAACTTCTGGGTTATAAATGTTTTTTGCTAAATTTTCGATAACGATAGAGGGAGACAAACACCCCCCGCCAGCCGCCTGGACTGGGAGCCCCATCGTGACACCTAGAGGCCGATTAAAGCTCCTGCAAAACTCCCCCATTTCTGAAAAGTAGAGCTATTTTACCTGCTTTTCCTTGTTTATTCTCTCGTTGAATTCGACAGAAAGCCCAGGGTTTGTTCTTCCTTTAGTACGAGACGAAGTAAAATTGCGTCCTTCTCCTCCGGTGGTTTTAATCCTCTCCCGCTTTTGCAGAGTAGGCTCCGCACAAAATGGCGGCCCAAGGCAGTTGCTGCGCGTGCGCTGCACACAGGGGGGCGGTGGCGAAGGGGAGGGGTGTAAACACGCATTGTGGCGATTGGCCGTTTGGGGCGCTACTTTTGAATTATTGTCTTGTACCCCGTAATAGACACCAAATGCATTTTCTGGGTTTTCGTGCACTCCGTTGATAAACCACTGCATCAAACGGAGATCTCCTCAAAGGAATAGTGTGTTCTGTAAATGATGATTTACAGAGACCTGCTATTGTACTTTTCGCAAATGAAACGAATTGTTTTTAAAATACAGTGTCCAGTGTTTTATTATAAACTGTAGGATTTGTTAAATTCATAGTCATGATTTCAGATGTGTTATTTTGTCATTTTGGCTGACTCATTTATGCACATACGACACAGTTGTTTTAAAATCATTTAATTGTTCTTTTTTTTTTTTTTACACTTGACATCAGCAAGATCCTTGTCAGACAATATACTTTATTTAAAAAAATGTTAATGCTGCATAATCTATACGTCATAAAGAAAAATATACTTAAATCTGTTGCAGTCTGTCAGCTTCAACTGCTACTTTGAGTCTTAAATAAAGTCTGTTCTGTTACTATAATCACTCCCCACTCATCTGAGGCACTTGTGCATTGAGGGGGCTTTTCTTT
>JAOYMR010000026.1:20992788-21009200 GCA_025802075.1 Tenebrosternarchus preto | reverse complement strand
CACACACACACACACACACACACACACACACACACACACACACACACACACACACACACACACACACACACACCATGTCTCTGATGTAATGCTTCTCTCCCCACCAGTCTTCATCACTATGGCCTAGCCCAAGGACAGAGATTTGGGTTGGATATTTGGGAGAGTGAAGATGAACTTCAGTAGATGTTGAACCACAACAGAAGTTAATTTAAGCCTGTCCTCCTTCTTACCAGAGAGGTTGTTCTGGTTTTAATAACGGTGTTGTAATAGAAGTGCTGCTGGATATTTCACTTCAGTAGTTTCGTTTGAGCGGGTTAAACGTGACACACGTCTTAATTAAGGGATTTCGTGTTGATACTTCATGAGGTACATTTGTATCAGTCCTGAAACTAAACAGTGCATATGGAGCATATGGAATACAGAGTGGCTATAGAAAATGAAGGGTTGAGACTGCAGAAAAGAACACATTTACTCAATTACTGCACCAAAGATTAAAAAACAAACAAAAAAAAAAAACTTTCAACAACAGAAAGTTGTTGTAGCAGGAGTGTTAGCCAGTTTTTTGAGCCTATTTTTAGAGGACTGGCAACATGACAACATCCCTGCCCCCCTCCCCAAAACCCACACACATAATCCAACTAAAACGTGAGTGAAAGTGCTACAACTGAAGTTCAGGAGAGTCTTCACAGTAAAATAATGGAGATGCACGTCTGATTCATAACCCTCTCTGGTGCAGGTACGCTCAGGTCAGTTACAACGGTTTTCTTCACCCAGATCACAGGGGTGTTTTGTTTTGGTCCCATGGTTGTTCTCTTTCTTCACCCCAGTGATTGGTGAGAGGTGAACTATAGGGTAAGAAAAGCAAAAAAAACTAACAAAAAACAAAAATAAAACAAATTCTTACCAAGACAATGGAATTTTTTTTCCATTAGGGATTCTGAAATACAAAGTTTCTCTATGAAAATGAGCCCTACTAGCCAGAATCCCCACGACCCTGGAGGGTGTGCAGGCAGGGCCGTACCCTCTCACGGTGGCGTGGCTGGTCAGCGAGGCTGCGGAGCAGGGAGCTCGCCCCACTGCACACCTTCCCCCGGGAGTCCTTGAGCAGCAGGCTGACGGCACGCAGGCCCTCGCGCTTCAGAGCGCCCTCTGGAGGCCTCTTCAGAACCTTCAGGCACACGTCCTGGTCCCCAGACTGCAGACACTGCACCATCCACACTGTAGCCGGGGAACGGAGAAGGGAAATTTGGATGAAGCGGATGAAGGGATGTGGGTAGGGTGGGGGTACAGAGAAGAGAAGGGTGGAGCACAGAGAGAGAGGAAGATGAGGTGACAATGGGAGGATGGGAGGAGGAGAATTTATTTCAGATTCGTATCACCATTTACATGTTGAATTCAGTACATATTTTCACATCCTTTTTAAAAGTTAATAGTTAATAGCTCTTAGTAGTTAAACAATTCAAAGCTGGTAACTTGGCATAAAAATCTACAAGCCCTCTTTGTCAAACACCAAAACACAGAAAAAGGTCACACACCCTCTTCAGCCAGCTCGGTGATGTGTGTGTCCAGCTCGCTCACACCCTCAGCCTCCAGGTAGCTCCAGAACTGGAAGATTGTGACCATCTCCTTGGCTGCTCCTCCACCACGCTTGGGAAGCCTTCTCTCGAGAATCTTCTCCACCAAACACAGAAATACTAACGCACCCACACACACACACACACACACACACACACAAGCACACGACACAGCGGTCATCTCTCAACAAACATCACAAGCATCTTCCTAATGAGTGCGGTAGGCGATGTCAGCTAAGTTTAACGTGGACAGCCAGAAAGCTGATTTAGAAGTCTACTGTGAAAAGCTCCAAATGAATAAAACAGAACTAAAAATAACACTGAAGAAAATATCCCACACAGAAACAAGAATCCTTAGTGCCCTTAGAATTGCAAAGCTGATTTAACTTGAAAACCAGCATTTTTATATTGAGCAGAATAGAGAAAACCACAGATCCAGACACACAGGCACCCAAGCAGCAGCCAGTCACCCACCCACCTGTGTTTGCGGGGATGCCTCTCTCCGGTAGCCTGCTGCCGTAGGTATTGCTCAGTGTGTGTATGAAGGCCTCTGTGGAGGTGCTGAACACACTGCTGCCATCCAAACAGTGCTGCCATAGCAACACAGCCCCCTGGCACTGATCTAACTGTGGAATGACTGCTCCCAAACACACACGCAGCAGCCAGAGAGAGAGAGAGAGATGGAGGTGGAGAGAGAGAGAGAGAGAGAGAGAGGAGAGAGAGAGCATATGAACAGAAGAATCTAGGTTGACCATCCCATCTTTTGGTTGGGCACACCATTATCTCCACTCTTCAGGGGACCATTCTATCATTTCGCTCATATTGAATTTTTTCTTACAACAACAACATAAACCAAGAATTATAGATGCTATGACTAAAACGTACAAAAAAATATTTTAAAAAATCAAGATTTAAAACACATTAAACTGGATTTTCCCATCCCTTCACCAGCACCAGTAACCAATGGCCCCACCTTCCTCTGGCTTGGCGACTCCGCCCATGGTGTCCTTGGCAGCGCGGCGGATGAGCTCGAGCACGCGTGCCTCACGGAGCAGGCGGTCCAGAGCGTACATCTCCCCGCAGCGCAGCGGGCCGAACGTGCCCAGCCTCTGTACACAGACCAGGGCAAGATGAAGGACTGAACCAGCACTAAACACCAGCCGGAATATACCAGAACATTACAGCTGCGAAAAAGATGTGTGTGAACAGACAGAAGAATTTTCGAGAGAGATCATGCCTAAATTTCGAAGTATTTTCTTGAAGTAGAATACATTTGAGTGATAAATCCATTTCGGTATATTGAATACATTTCCTCTGAAAATTATATAAATCAAAATACAGTCATATCAGAACTGTACAGAGTGGACTTCTTTCAACATTCTATTACTCACCGTCATATGAGCATTGAAAAGTATATATAGCCACAAAATGTCGTATCTTCTCAAGAAGACATCACATTATAAAACTGGAAGTAGCCACATAATATTAAACAGTTGTTGTTCACAGCATTTCAGAAATGAACAACAAAGAAAAGGAAAATAAATTTGTTTTAAATTAACACAAATATTGTGCTTTCTACTGAAATTATTTTGAATTTAAACAGGCTCAAAATGTTATATCTATGTATAACATAGTAGTTACTATAATATAGTATTAAATTATATAATAGAGTATAACGTCAGGATTGTCTCACCAGCAGTTGGGAGCTGCAGTTCTGTAGATGGACCAGCAGGGTGCGATCTAGAGCTTGGCAGCCTGTGCTGAGAGGGAGCTCAGAGGGAGCATCCCAGCAGTGTTCCTCACAGCCTTCATCCTCTGCCACATTCTCGGCTGCCATTACTGGCTGACAACTGCGCACACAACAGAGGTCCGAAAACAGGCAAAGTCTATAAGAGTTGACAATAAAAGAACTAAAGAAATCAGCTTCTATTAAATACACAAAATGAGTTTTGAAATAAACTCAATTTACTTACAAATCTGAAAAAAAGACTGCAGTTTTCTGACCAGCCACTAGGTGGAAGTATTACACCAAGATGCATGGGTTCTATTTCCAAGAATGGAAATCATCCATAATTCCTTTCTTTTTTTACGTACATTACTCATCAGCAAAAGATGAGGCATTCTTTAGACTCTGACCTGTTCGTCATACTGCATTTCTCGCCATCGTCTTCCTCCTCTTCGTCGTCCGGATCTGACGAGTTGAGGAAATCGAAGCTTCCAAGAGCAGTCTCCACCGTCAAACTGATACTGGAGGAGCGACTTCTGCTTCGGCCCTACGTACACATCCGCACATGAAACTTTTAAATAAAGTATAAACCCCTCAAACTGCCAAACTAACTGGCTCTAACCATCTCAAACTACTTGCTATAAATGACCGACATACATGACACATGATCAGAGAATCTTCAGGGAACGTTAACGTCTGTTGATTCTGACCAGTTTATGAGCTGAGCAAACATCTCTAAGCCCTTAGCCAGGTCTGAAAGGCTATCAGAAGATCTGGAGCTTGACGCCTGACGACAGCCTGACGCCCAACAGGCTCACCCGCAACGCACACACGCATTGTTAGGAGCAGGAAGGGAGGAGCCTCATGGCTGTCCACAGGCTGGGAGACTACACTTACAATTCCTTACATCTTTCTCCTCTGCAGAACGGTGAGCACACAGATGAGGGCAGATAATCGTTCACCGTCAATGCAGATTGCAATAAAACAAAGAAAAAGAAACGAACAGACCTGCACACTCAAGCCCAAATTTATGAGTTTCTTACCCTCAATTCAGAAAGAGTAAATTATTAAAATAACAAAACTACGCCATCCAGACACCAGACCCCAACTATAATTGTTCTGTGAAAAGCCCAATGCTTTGGCCGTTTGTGTTTATTTAAAAACACAAATGACAATGTTTACAACACAACAAACTCAGTTACTCACAGTGAGAGCTTCTTCCAGTAGTTTCAGCTCCTGCTCCAGCAGTTGCAGCTCTGGGAACTGGCCCCTGTAGTCATCTAGAGAGGAGAGAACAGTAGCAAGAGCCTCCTCCAGGTTGCTGCTGTCAGGGGCCCGCCCTGCTATGCCACCCTCCTGGCCAGCCTTTACTCCAGCCACAGGCTTCTCGGCCTGCACAGGGCCTGTGTGGGCCTGGGAAGGGCACAGAGTGTCCTGGACCTGTTTTACACTTTCGATCCCAGTGAGATCAGTATTGCTTTGCCCAGACAGGGCGTCTATCCTGGGGGAGGTGCAGACAGAGTCCTTCTCGCTAGGGGTTGAGGCGCTGGCCTCAGAGGGAAGCTCCACTGCGGGCTCCTCAGGCTCAGGCGTGGAGGCTTCCTTGGTCGCAGTGGGTGCAGTGGTGGAGCAGCTCTCAGAGTAGGAGGAAGATCCTGGGCCGGTGAGGTCAGTGGCGAGGTTGCTTTCTTGGGGCTCATGAATGACCAAGCATGGCTCAGCGCGATGGGGAATGTCCGTGACGACGTCAGTTACCGTCACCGAGGAGAGCAACGATGCAACCACAGAGGGTTCCAGCGATTGGCTGGCAGGTCTGTCTGTCAAAGCAGCATCGATGCTGCTCTCGCTGATGTGGCTCAGGGAGCGGGAGCAGCGGGCGTGGCCGTTGGGCATCTCTTGTTTTTTAGCCACTTCGCTGGTCACCGTGAACGTGGTCACACGGGGCTTCTCCAGCTCCTCCTCCTCCTCCTCCTCCTCCTCCTCCTTCAGGCGAGTGGGCGTGGAGGTGGCCGACTCGCGGGGGGCGAAGGAGATCTCGATGGCGGGAGAGGCGGCCTGCAGCTCGGGCTGAACCAAGTTCTTGTGGGTGTGGCGAAGGCCCACGGACAGCTGGGGGCTGGAGGAATCATCGGAGGATTCGGAGGAGTTGGACCAGGCCGTGCCATTCTCCATCTCGTCCTGCCGCTTCAGCATATTCTACAGAGACAGATAGAGAGAGATCATGCATGAAAGTGAGGGGGGGAGGAGGAAGGCTAATTTCAGTTTACTTTTGGTGCAGTTTTTCTTGTAATGAACAAGAGTGGGACGTGCGGAGAAGGTCGTGTGTTGGAGGAGGTCGTGTGTTGGAGGAGGTCCTGTCTGGACACTTCCGCCTGATCATCTCACAGTGCTCCATTCAGACTTGCTGCTGTAGTTTTTGATGATCAGAGCACCAGTTTGAGGGGTTTTTGCACTTATTCTAAATGTTTTGTGCGTTGGTGTGTATGTAGGGCTCACGTAGAAGTCGCCCGTCCAGACCACAGACGCTCGGCTTCCCACCTCTAACTACTGCTACGTCAACTGCAATAACGCTCACTGCATGCAAGATGAAGACGGTGTGTGTTTATAAGTCTGTGTGTGTGTTTGGGTGTGTGTTGTGCGTGCAAGCATGGGTACATACGTCATGGCAACATCATAAGAGAGGGGCTTCACAAATCAGACTCTTGACGGCAGACTTAAGAATTCTAGTTCTAATCATTTACAAGCCATTCCAGCGAGCAACAGTCGATAAGTACACCATCATAGAACTACAACCACACAGAACTAGGAAGCACTAGATGGCAGACAGAAGTACTCACACACTTCCCACCACCAGGTCGACATCGACTACTACCGGGCCCATATGAACCTACAGCGCGGGTGCTAGCAGCTAACGGCTAGTGGCACTCACGTGGCCGTGGGCGTGAGAACAGGAGGAGACCCGGCTGCAGCTGAGACTGTGGGCCAGCTTCTCGGCCAGCGCGTCCCGGAACACAGCCAGGACGGGCCAGCGCCGCCTGGGCTGCGATCGCCGGGGGGCCGTCTGTAAGCGCCGCGCCGGGGCGAGAGAGCCAGGTCAGAGGACAGGCACACGGGGTAACGGGACTCGCCAGGAGTCCGTAACTACTGCCAACAGGAGGCTACTCCCAACGGCACTTGGGAAAACAAACTTGGAGTGACAACCGGAGATCTTCTGTTTAATATCCCAAGGACAACAATGGAAAGGCGTTTAACATTCATTCAACAAGACCAGGGCCTGTGGTTTTGAGAATGGAAGAGGTTTTGAGCAGTTTTTTTCAGTTCTCGAGTTATTTGATGGGTTCTTTGTACTGCTATGCTAGAAAACAGTGATCATGTTACTTTGATGAACCTCCATGCCAAAGTATTCAAAAGTGTGTCAAGCTCTCGAACTGAAGTCTGACTAGTCTGAGGTGTAGAAGTTGGTCAGATTGGAGAGCGTCCAGAAGCTGAGTGTCCAGCAGGTGGAGGTCACAGAGACACTCACGTAGAAGGCCTGCTCACGCAGCGACGGGGTGTCTGGGGGACTCTGGTTATAGGTGGAGAAACGCTTGTTCACTGTAGGAGGCTTGTTCACCGTGGTGGCCGAAGAGGTCTGGTCATCTTTGTCGAAAGGACTGAGGGATCCAGAAAGAAGAGGAAAGGAGGGAGGGAGGGAAGGAGGGAGGGAGGAAAGGAGGGAAGGAGGGAGAAAGGGGGAGGAAGTGAGAAAGTCAACTTTTTTTTCCACCTTTAGTGCTGTTGGACTTGCGGTTTCAAATGAATAAAACATTCATTCCTTGTAATCCACTGTGCTTCTAATTCAAGGAAAACTCAAATCTGGCACTGATGAAATGTATTAGGCCAACTGCACATGGCGGTCAGACGTGCACCAACTAAGAATCAGACCCGACCCAACAGGCTGAGAATCAGACCCAACCCAACAGGCTGAGAATCAGGTATTTACAGCTAAACAAGTTTCCTTAACTATACAAAACACTTTAACCACAAATGCTAACATGCACACAGAATAACAATTATAATAATAATAATGCTGCTCTGCTAGAATTCGTCATGTGAGTGGGGGTATTTTTAGCTAGAATAAAATGTCTTGGTAAGCTGAGGGAAACGTACTTCCATGCGACCTCCAGGCTGAGTTTGATGGTGCCCAGGTCGTTGATGTCCACCGCCACGGTCTGAGGTAGGGCGCTGAACAGATCCTTGGTCTCACACGAGACGTTCCCCACCACCACGTGATTGGCCAGGCTCTTCAGCTCCGTCACCTTGACAAGCGAAAGAGGCAGCGTGCTTTTAGCTCACAGGATGTGCATTTTCACAGTACAACCCTGTGATTAGCCTTCAAGACTAGCACCTTATCTGTTACATACCCAGTAAGTGCTATATAAAAGGGTTTTTTCTGTCACACTCTGTTGGCATACTTTGACTATTACATACTTTCTGAAAGGGTTTTGACCAATTACACTGGGAGTATTGCTTCAAAGACCAGACAAACTGCATTTAAAATGCACAAGTACACGGTCTCCGTGCGTGTTTGACAAGTAGGCTAGCAGTTGGCAAACAGTTTCCTGATGGTGGCCTGAATAAGGACGCCAGACAGCACAGTGGAAGCCTTCTTCGTCTCTCCTACAGGGTCAGCCATGTTGGATGAAACACTGTTCCAAGCACAGTTATCACAACATCAGCCGCATTCTCTTCATTCTTCCCCTACAGCTCATCTCTCTTTCAGTATCCTTTTATTCAGAAAATGTCCGCAACGTGCTCCTCTCCTCCTCCTTCCTCCCATGCTCATCTCCTCCAGCTCCACACCAAACCCACCACCCCCAACCCCAGGGAGGAGCAGCACTCTTTGTATGGTGCTGTGCAACTCATAGAGCCACAGACAAAGAAAAACAACTCGAAGTCCAGCTGCTCACACTGGGCTGCTATGACCATTAATGTTTCACAGACCAGTGCAACCATGCTGTGACAGAGAGAGAGAGAGAGAGAGAGAGAGAGAGAGAGAGAGAGGTGAAGGGAGGGTGAGAAAGAGGTGGGGGAAAGAGAGTGAGAGAGGACGAAGAATGGAGGCAGGAGGAAGATGAAGTAGACTGTGAGAGCGGAACAGGGAGTCGTTTACAGGTAGATGAGTTTTTGATAGGTGAAAGGTGATATTTCCCTTTCTGAGAGTTCACCTTTATAGAGAGGAACTCTGTGATTAGAGGAAGGAAAACCATCTCCTCACTGTCCCAAACTTGCTTGCCGTTCATCTCAATACGACCGCGGAGCTTCCAACGTTGACGTCCATATTTCATGAAGATCTGCATGGAGATGAAAGCAAAGGGCTTACACTACCTCAAGCTAAAACAACTTTACAGAGAAAAGCATGTTTACACCACACCAAAACGAACCATTACACAGACAAGCAAGCCTGGACCACCCTAAACGAATACATGAAACAGGGTCAAGAGCAACAAATTAAACTGAGGGAAAAACTGCTGCCTGGAATCTCTAACAGACTGCAGAGATGTTTTTGCTTACAATGATGAACAATGTAAACCATTATATGTTTAATATGAGGGAAACGGAGGAGGGCAGATGTAGTGTGTGCACACACAGAGAGAGAGAGAGAGAGAGAGAGAGCGCAAGAGAGAGAGAGAGAGAGAGGCAGAAAGACAGGGACACAGACAGATACAGAAAGTGACTGTTGGAGCTATTCAGAGAACCCTGTTATAAAGTGTGTGTGTGTGTGTGTGTGTGTGTGTGTGTGTGTGTGTGTGTGTGTGTAAGTGGGTAGGTGGGACTGCTTCTTCACACTGCCAGATGGACAGAGAACCCTCTACAGCACCATGCCATCTGCCTGAGTCCCTCTCTTCTCGCCCTTTCCAGCTCTTATACTAAACAGGTTGCTATGCTGACTCACTTGATCGATGGACCTGTCAATCATCCAAACGGCATGCATTTTAAGCAGGCGGAGGCGGGGTTGACAAGTTAACACCTTTCATTCTTCAATTAGCTGCTGCCTCCCTAAAGCTGGCCACCCCCAACTGGGCCATGAGAACACAGAGAAGAGCATCTCTCCATCTCTCTCTCTCTGTCTCTCTCTCTCTCTGTCTCTCTCTCTCTCTGTCTCTGTCTCTCTCTCCTGCCAGGCCAACAGTGACGCGAGTGTCATCATAATGAAAACAACTCCCACAGACCAAATTACCGGATGAAAAAGCAGGAATAGACTTTAAAAAGGCGAACGAAAAAGGTAAGAAGCAGAAAAATGAATGAGAGAAAGAAAACTCACCTCATACTGGTCGCCAGCACAGAGTCGGGCGAAGCCAGCCAGACCTGAAGCAGAGGCAAGTCAACCTTATTACCCAAACCCCAACTGACCTGCATCCCACTACTATTACAAACTCTCCTTCACAATATTATTGTTAATCTTTAATATTCATTCATTATGCATAAGCATTCAAGTATGATACTGAACTCCACAGCTCAGGGAGTAAAATGACTCCATGTCCACAAACCGCTCAGTTTACTGGGAACATCTGCGCAGTTCATGAAGATGAATCAACAGCTATTGTCCTGGAAGGTGAATAAAACCATGTTAGGAGATGGAGAAACCAGGCCGGCTCTGCGTCCTACCTTTCATTTTGACGTGGAACTCCCCGAGTTGGGTCTCCAGCTCGCTCTCCAGAATGCACATGTTCTGCAGAACCACGGCGCCCGAACCGGCCCAGCCCGCCGAGCCACGCACAGCCGGGACAGAAGGAACAGATGAGATCCAGGGAGCCATTCTCAAGTAATCACCACATTAATGAACAATGCTGTGACAAACCACAGTCAGCCCAGCGTAAACACAACACGCATATCGCACATACCGACCATTATCCACCACAGTATATTACTAATGACACACAGTATATTACCAGTTGCTCACAGGCACTGTGTGCTACACTGATAAAATCCTGCCATTCCCTGAGCATGCTTAAGATCACTAACTGCCAACTTCTCTGTACTTGAAAGTTCTTCACGGTGGGAGCTCTTCACACTCTCTTACCTCAGTGTACTCTTTGAAGCCCTTGTTGGCCTCGGACAGGCTCTCCCGTGCCTCCCGGCTGCCTGGCGAGGCCGTGTAGGCCTTCACCATCTTATTCGCTCCGTCTCTCAGTCTGCGCTGTAAGCAGTACGCCTCAAACAGCTCATCGATCTGCACATACACACACACACACACACACACACACAAAACAACAACGTAGACTGGTGTCAGTATCAGTACATGTGCACACATGCACACATGCACACACACACACACACACACACACACTCCCTACTTCCTCTTTTTATGCTTTTTCTCTGCTCGTTTCCTCTATTCCAGTTATACTTTATTAACATTTTATTCATGGCGTCTGTAGTGCCTTCGGCAAACCTGTTCAACCACACAGCAGAAACACAAACAGCAGAACTCCTTATATGGTCAGCATGGCCCCATGGCATTGATCTAACCCAGGCAAGAAATTACACTATGGACACGCTTCCCAACGACTGACCCACAGGTCACCCACGCTTCTCCTCCTTGAACGTTCTGGTCAGATGACCTCATTCATCTCTGGAGACATATGCACCCTCTGGGTTTACAGAGGACCACTGGACCACTCAGAGACTATGTAAACACAGCATTATTATAAATTAAATCCAAAACAACTGTCACTTGTGCAATTCTTCCGCAGGTTTAAGGTTACTGTGGTTTTCAAAGCATCCATGAGGTTGCGTCAGTTTTTAGCAGGGCTCTCTGAGATTTCAGACGTTAGGATGAGCAGGTTGGAACGTGCACAGACTGCAGTGTTCAGTGTTCTTGCGTACTCATGGGAATGGACTGGTGTGAGATGATCAGCCTCACAGCCAGTGTCTGACAATTCTTTTACAATAATAATACATAATTACTTACTAAAATTAACAAGTTACTCCACAACCAGTAGTTTGTTAAGAAGTTATTAAGAAATGTACTTTATTTGTTCTGTAGTCAGAAGATATTGTTGGAATTTCATTCCAGAAGACCACACCAAGAATCGCAGACCATAAGAAACGTACTGCATGAAGGTCAGACTATTAAGAGCTTCTTGCACGCCTAGCACTGTGAGATGTGACCACGGAAAGTGTGTGACTGTAAGGTGGATTACAGATACAGGACCACCATAGACCACACAGACCCTCAAACATAAGAAATGAACAACACTGAATAACTTATAGGTCACAAAAAAATTCATTAAGTAAAGCTCACAGATCTGAAATCCTCGAATGTTTTATAAACACGAGAGAGAGAGAGAGGGAGAGAGAACCTCTAACAAATTAATTCCAGCAATCCTCACTTCCTTTCTCTCTCTCAGTTTCTCACATACACACACACCTCATCTGGAGGTATTTAACAGCAGTGCCATGTGTACTCCAGAATTATGCCAGAACGTTAGAAGGCCAGTCATAATTTTCATAGAGTTTTTAGCCCTCCATCACCAACACACACAGTTTAGCTAGCAACAGGTAATAGCTTATCACACTGAACACACACACCCACCATATATGTTCAAAATAATTCCACTACTTCAATAACAAACAGTGTAAAGGCTTATGAAAAGGCTTAGTAGGTCATGCTAGATGCAACAGTTTCTCTGTCTCTCTCTTAAAAACAGCTACATGTTGTACACGCTGTGCTTAGATCACTTGCTCCTGTACATCGTCAAGTGGCCAAACTAATCGCACACGAAAGGAGCTGCAGCAGAGAAGGTAGCAAGAGTGAGTCTGAAGGGCCCATCCTGGTGGCCCATCAGGCTGGGCCTGTACTGGCCTGGAGAGCTGCTGCTCAGTGGGAGGGGGCTGGGCTCGAGGCTGCCCCCTGCCTGTGGCTATTGCAATTCATTTTTAAAATAAACTGGAGGTATGCATAAAGAACACACACACCTATGTGCTTCATTCCCATAATTACAGTTCAATAAGCCAAGCGTGCTTACCTTACTGAGGTGGAATTCTAGCCGTCTCATAAACCGCTCAATCACCTTCACTTGCTGCAGAAAACAGATCATAGCAGTGTTACGTTACACACCTGTCGCTTCTAAACGACACACACAGACGATGCCTGGAGATTCATTGAATTCGAGACCCGATACGGCATGAGCATTTGCATGGGCTTCATTAAACAGCTTCTAAAAGTTCATCCTTGATAGTAAGAATATAGACTCACCTTGTCCAATTCATAAAGAAAACCCTGTAGACCAACAGCAGAAAGAGAGAATTAAAAAATGAACAGCAATCAGTCAATGAAAATATGCATCAGAGACCCCAGAAGTTTGATCTATAAATCAGTTGTTGCCATATCCCCCAGAATCCAGCTGCAGGGCCAGATGAGAGCCGACTTCAAATCTGCACACTTATTCTGGAGTGGTGGACACATGCTGGGCCATGTGGTGAAGTTAATGGTGGAGTGTGAGATCTTTTGACATCTTTTTTTTTTCTCTCTCTCTCACCAGTCGAGAGTTCCTCTTTGATTCCTTCATCTGTCGGTTCAGGCTGTCCAGCTCCAGCTGATGGACCTGCAGATAAGACCTGGAAGCCCAAACACCATCTAGTAATCAGCCACGAAAGCCTGTCATATGCTGGCGTATGTGAATCAGTTGCATGGCAGGACAACTGCTCTACTCATACAGACTCTACTGCAAATGTGAACACAGGAATGTGCACTGGTGTTGTTTACTAAATAGCACACAAGAGGCCTGTAAACTATCTGTGCTTTCCACATGCATGCCTGAACACACTTAAGTACATGAAATATGTAGCGTGAGAGGGAGGGTGTGTGTGTGTGTGTGTGTGTGTGTGTGTGTGTGTGTGTGTGTACACTCACTGCAGTCCTCTCTTCAGGGCTTCATAGACCTCATCCAGTCTCTCAGGCTGGGGTACCTTCGGAGGAGGTGACTTTGCAGAGAGTGTGAACATCCTGCTTCCTCTAGAGGGATTCTTCCTCACACACGCTGGGGTACTGAACACTGAGAGGCTCCTGAAACAAACACACAAGCACACACATTCATACTGTGACAATACTGCATAGTTCTTGGAACTACATATGGTGCATATGTAATACAGAAATATTCTCCCCCCATTTTTTCAATAATATGAATATTTGAGTAGTTCTCCCATCATCCTTTGTGCTGGTCCATAAAGTCCAACATACACGTTAGTCACTGAGGCAGTTCCATCACAGGCAACGAAAACCATCCTCAATGAAGTCTGCATCAATACCACACTTCACAAATACACACTGGCGAATCGATGTGAAACTAAAGCCCTTCTTAACAGATGAAAGAGACTTCAATAAGAATGAGAGACTCGAGAGTGAATAATGTTCCACCATGGTAGGAACATGTGCCTCTAAGGAACCAAAGTCCAGATTTGAATATTTCACCACCCATTGTGAAGGCTAGTCAGCAGATTCTGACCGAGTGCTCAGTGCCGGCTGAATTAGCAAGCGAGGGATTCAAACGGCTTCAAATGAGGAACTGAGGACTGTAGAGAGGACAGCAGACTAGACTAAAATTTCAGGGCAACGCCCTAGCTAACCAATGGGAACTGAAGTCTTCTCCATGCTATGGAAGTCAAACACTGAACTACTGTTTTTGTGCAGAATACGCCTGTAAACACAGGAAGACCTTGTTTCTGCAGTTTATTAAAAGTTACAAAAAAATTGTGATTCTGAACTGTCCCCACAAGTTTTTCTCAAAGATGATCAGTGTGACAATATTATCCCAACACTGGGCTTTAATCTACTGGATGCCAGATATTTGATTGCTGGGATCGAGCACTTAAGAAGCAAATATTTAGTGTAATACCCAAACTAACAAGTCTGTCTCGTTTTCTCTCATAAAAGAAGAAAAAGAAGAGCATGAGCCCGTTTCCTCCACAGGCCGCTGAAAGCCAAGGCCAGGAAGGTCAGGAGGTCAGGAGGTCAGGCCTTTTCTCGAGCAGTCATGGGGAGAGCAGCAGTGAAAAGGAAACGCAGACTTCACAGGACGTCCTGCCAGCTGTGGCCCCTCTGCATGCTGGAAAAGCTACACGAGCCGGATTGGCTTCACCGTGCCCGAGTTCAGAAAGTGTCTTCTGCGTTGGATTTGTACTCTTCTTAAATCATACAATGTCTCCTTGCATTTATGACAGAGATTTATGAAGTGTTTACGTGTGAGGGAAACTCCCAGTATGTATAGACTCATCTGTACGACTTACAGTCGAAAGAGAACGTTAACGTTGCTCTGATCTGTAGACCACCTTGCAGGAGTTGGCATCAACGTGATGTACAGCGTGTGTGTGTGTGTGTGACGTACCTGTAAGGCTTGTCGTAGGAGTTCACTCCGGCAAAGCTCTGGCTCCTAGTGATGGACCTGGCAAGCACTCGGCGCGCCGGCCGTGCGGAGAGTGACATGGTGGACACCGCTCTGGAGGGACTCCCTACGGGACCGCAGGACAAGCAGGACATCAGGGCGTGCAGAAAAGAGGAGGGAATTCGAGACAACAAGCAGAACGACAAGACATGACATGGCCCAGTGGTCACGAGCTGAAACAAGCCATTAGACCTGCTGATAAAGATCTTTCAGAATTCAGAGCAATTTATGAAGATTGTTGTCTCTGATGGTAAAAGGCTTAAGCTCATAACTTGCATAATTATTTTCATGAATATAGTCATAACATTTTATTAGGTGATTCACTGCACCATAAGCCAATCAAAAAGACACTGGGGAACATTTTCGATGGTGTATCTAAAGATGAATGGTACCCCAAGCCTGCAAGGAAAAACACGAGTAGTTTATCATCAAAGTGTTTTTAAAGGGACCTGGGAGGGTTTTCCCGAACAGTGCTTTAGATACACATCTACTGTGCTTCCCTGTTTATCCTTTCATCTGCATACATCTCCACCCATCACTCAGATCCCCCTTTGGAGGTGATCTACCCTACCACACTGAAAAAAGACCAGGCGTTGTTACTGGAAAATGCCCAAGAGATCACCAAGACCACACATCTCACTTGATTTGTAAGCCTGGAGCATGAATTTTCATGAACACGTAACCGAGCTACATACGTCAAAATGCATTTATAACACTGACAGACTAAAACAGGAGGTTCTCCCTCAAACAGCACATGTAAACAACTAATACCAGCGTGAGAATGCTCCAATACAGACAAAGCTCCGAGGGTTTCGGCAGCGTCGCTAAGCAAGGGCTCTCCCTGGCCTCCGTGGGCTTCCGGTGACTTCTGCTGGAGAGCATTCACTTTGGGAGCAATGGCCTGCTAGGGGCTCAGGAAGCCCGTGTAGATCCATTCAGCCCATCCTGAACACCACCCTAGTGAACCCTCATCCTTAAGAGCCGAGATAGGGCAGTTTGGAAGAGCAAGCGCTGCTGACGGGGTCCAGCCTTTTCTAGCCCTGATAAGACGTCACAAGGATCCAGGCCCACTCCGTATCCAATTGGCGGCCCATCTCTGGAGACCTTCCAGAACCTCTGGCTCTTTCCTGTCACATGCTGACTCCCGAAACAATGCTCGCTCACAGCAAAAAGGGCACAGTCACCAGAGAAGGCTTGCGGCAGGACAGGAACCAAACTCAGGCAGGCACGAACCAACGGAGGCCAATGCATATCCATGGCAGCCTGAGCTAACCATCAGACTAAACCAACACCAGCTCTACACAGTGACAATATAGACATATTCATGCCATCGAGCATCTAGAATCTTCCTTAATTCCCCAAAGGTTTGCTCCAGAGAAATTGAAAACTAATTGTTGTACTAAAGGAGTTGTTTACAACAAACCACTTTTATACCAATCGTCGTTTGAAATAGAGGCTAACAGCCACTCGCAAGTGCTGTTCTCTTCACACAAATCACTCAGCCAGTTCTGTTCCTTCTTCTCTCACTGTGTTCTGCACCACAGAGCTTTAACAGAGACTCGGAGAGCTTTAACAGAGACTCTGAGAGCTTTAACAGAGACTCGGAGAAGTCTAACTGAGACTCGGAGAGCTTTAACTGAGACTCGGAGAGCTTTAACTGAGACTCAGCCACTTCCGGTGCAACAGCTT
>JAOYMR010000026.1:20969794-20988389 GCA_025802075.1 Tenebrosternarchus preto | reverse complement strand
CACACACACACACACACACACACACACACACACACACACACACACACACACACACACACACACACACACACACGAGTCAGGTCAGAAACAAAATAAACACGATTCCTTCCATGTCCCTTCCCGGTATCCTCCTCACCCTTCTGGAGTAAGTCAACCAAAAGGACCATTTCTGACATTTGAGGTTCTCTCTGTAGCATCTGTGACCAGGACCCATTAGTGTCTACTGCATGCGTGTGTTTAAAGCCTCCTCCACAGAAAGGTCAGGGGGAACCTGAGCTGCAGGCCTGGGGCAAGATCCTGTCCTCACCGACCTATCTGACTGGTCATCTTAGCCGACCTTGAGAAGGCAGGTGTGTCCCTATCCAGGTGTACGGCTGCTCTTCCCAGCTCCGGCCAGCATGTCTCTCAAGGACCCTCCTGGAAGAGGTCATATAACCTCCTATAAAGAGGTCAGTTATCTACAGTCACCCAACAGTGCTGCTATGATTAACTGGATCTGGTTTCACTTGCACTTTCTGTATAACACCAAAAGTCAATAAGCTGTTAATCAGTTCTTCTGGGGAACTTCCTCTAGGTTTCCATTGGTTTTCTAAGGACGTGTATCCTAGCTATTCAGCTTTGGATCTCTGTGGGAGGAAACCAGCGTTTCCCCATTGTTCCTGCAGACAGAAAGCTTTGCTCACCTTTCCTCTAGGGCAGGTCCTGTCTGAACCATACCAGAATATGGAACAATCTTGGTGGACGAATCAGTACTGATGCTAAGAAAGCAAGCATTACAGGGAGTAAAAACAGGCAAAGGACATGGAAACTTCCCAAGCTGGAAAGCACAAGAGAACAGATATGCAAGACTGATGGGGGGTACCACAAACCTAACAAATATCTCCCACTGTATACAAGGTCCTTTAAAGATAAACAGTCAATAAGATCAGGAAAGAACAGCCAAAACAACAAATCCATAAACACATGAAGTACTGAAGTTCAAGCTCACGTACTCGGACCAAAACCAGAGGCCACAGCAAACACCAGCAACCTAGACTTTGTCAGACGATTTTATAAGTACCAACTTCTGTCACAAATCTCAGCGGTTACCATCAAGAATGGTCAGCGGAGTTAAACTCCATAAATACTGTCCACGTTTAAGAGTACCTCCATATCCACTGTACATGTTTGACAGGAGCTTCCTCCACTTCAGACCAGAATGATTCTTATGGCTGTTCCAGAGTCACCCTTCAAAAATCAAAGCAGCTTCACACAGAAATCAGACTTCTAGCTGTGGTGCCTTTCTATCTTGCTTCATCCTCTCCACTGATACTCAACGAAAGAAAGGGCAGAGCAAGATAGGTAGAGAGAGAGAGAGAGAGAGACAGAGAGAGAGAGAGAGCCCCAGCAGAGGCACTGCCAGGAAAAGGGAGGGCGTTCCCCTCCCTGTAGCCCTCCCCTCCTCCCCGAGTTTCCTGTGCAGCCCACTCTTCCTGCCTCCCCCTCTCCCAACCAAAAGCGCCTGCGCCCAGTTTCCTAATGATAAACCCGGAACGCCCACTTCACAGCTGACTACTCCAGCCGCTAACAATGCACCTGACCCTACGCAATGACAGCACTTGCCCTGCGCTACACAACTGCAGGAAACGCGCTCACCTCAAAGTCTGAGAAGCCCGATGTGTCACAGTACAGTGATGCTAATGTGCAACAGTCGTCATTCATCCAGGAAGAGTCCAGTCAACAGACGTAAAAGAAAAAAAAAAAAAAAAAAAAAAAAAAAAGCGAAATAAAATGAAAGAAAGGAAAAGAAACGAACGTCCTCTGACTGGAGAGTTTAATGAGAACAAAACAGAACATAAAAAGTGCACAAACTAACACAAAACCTGTAGCATAACACCAATGACTGGCAACGGTCCAAGAACAGAACACGGCATAAAGAGGTGAACACATAACTGCCCTCAGGTGGCAAACCCAATGATGTATGGTGGAAGCTACCCTGAGGGAGACATGAATATTAAAGGGAAGTGATTAATGAAAACACAACGGTCCATTTCTTCTCGGCTGATGCTTGCAGGGGGCCTCCACACCGCGACACTGTTGTTCAGCTTACAAACACTTTAGCTGTCATCTGGGAGTTGAGTGGTTCTCTGTGAATCAGCTGACAAAAAGATTCAAGGATATAGAGAGTAAAGAAGGGATGAAATGACCCTGAAATGAATGAATAGCTGATAACAAACCCCCCAAAACAGATTTACTGAAAAATAAGCAACACTTAGATTATTATTAAATCTGACGAAATTATTCCAACCACAGGTTGCACTTTCATCTAATTATTAGCAACAGATTGGTATTTTAGTAATATACAACGCCTAAATTAAATAGAAGGTATACTCAGAGAGATTAAAAGTATTTTAATTTGTCCAAAATTACAATATCCAACAGACAAACTCTAAATAATACAAATAATAATAATACATCAGCTCAGGACTCAATAACTATGTTTTTCAGTGTATGAAAATTCTGATCACCCTTCTGTAATAACCCCCCCCCGTGCCAGACAATGTCCAGCCTCACATTAGACAGGCCTTGGAATGGCGTGAAGCTGCGTGTGAGTGTAAAGTGCAGGCACACCACTCTCTTTGATGAGGCACGGAGGAATCTTTACACAGTTCGTTAATCCAAGCCGTAACTCAAGTGTTCACGGCAGCCCGGACAAAGATACAGTCAGCAGGCTGTCAGGTGTGTGACGTGTGATCAAAAAGATACACCATTACCAACATGAGCCTTGTTGTTGGATTACTGCATTCCAAAATATCACATACAGTTTAGCTGGAATCCCTTATGAGTTTAATGTACTTGACATGAAGGAAATAAAATACTGGAGAGTGTGTGTGCATGCATACTAAAACCATGTGTTTATTTGGTAATTACTACAGCTCCCATCCCTTAAACAGATTAAACGCTGGCAGCTGAAGTCAGATTTTATGAATGTTCAATTAAAACACAGTGATAAAGTTTCAATAATACACTGGTTCACATATGTAAACATGCACCTTCAGCCTGTATGTAGTAAAAAAAAAAAAAAATTAAATGAGGGATTTAAATGAGGAAGAGCTGGAAATAGGAGGAGCTTAGGCTGGTGGGGCAGGACAGTGATTGGCTCTGGTCTTGATAAGTCAGTTGCTGTGGTGATTAGCATTACATTAGCCAGTAAGGTTGGGGAGTGGAAGCCCGTCACAGACCTTTATTGGAGGAACCGCCCTGCCACCTGCCTGTCAACCAATCAACCAATATCTGTGAATATGACCAGATAAACAGATACACAAACACAAAGAATGCAAATACCATACTCAAACCACTTCATAGTAATTCTTATACACCTGCGTGTACGTACACACAAGTATTTGTGGCTTTCCCTACAATGGCTCCATGTAAACTCTTTTACATGGTTTCCACCTTACACACAGGGTAAATGTGAGACATCACCAGGCCTCTCATGATCAAAGTCGCCCAGCAGAAGCAGGTTTGGTGACGTTTTCAGCCAACAAAAGAAAAAACCGGCCCGTGTCTCCTCTCGCAGCTCCTGACCGATACGATGGTCCGCTTGTGGAGACCAGCGCATGCAATGTTTATCTTTAGAGCCCATGAAGGCACAGATTCCTTCTCTGCTGCCCTTAGACAGCGACTGCCTTCACCGCCACTGATGCACAGGACGCTACTTTCACATTACAGCAGTTTTAATATCCGTTTATTGCATCACTCACATTGTAGATCAGTGATTTGTCACATCTTTATTTCATACAGTCCAATATAGCATGTTTTCCACTGCAGGGCAACACAGTTACAAAGGTCATATCATGTCATTCTTCCAGAGACATGGAAATTCTTTGATTGAAACCTCCAAGTGAAACTGACTCCCATTCCATACTGCTCCTGAGCCAGAGCTAGACAGGAGGTGCTGGTAAATGAGAACCTCATCTCCCTCTTTCACGGACTTCCTCGTTAGACCCCTCAGCTACACCCATCGCTATATTCGAACACCAACACCTTCCGTTCTCCATCCTAGTCCCTTTTTCATGAAGCTACTTTTGAGCAAAACCTTTCAAACTTGTTTGAAACAAACAAACAAAAAAAAACACTGACCATCACCTGATCTGATGTATTTCATAGACTGAATGAATGCATGTTTATCCTGAGGCCACATGCAGAGTAACTATCTCTCGCTAAGTAGAGTCTGTTTTGAGGACTTTATAAGAAGCAGATGCTAAGCTTGGTTGAGGTTATGTCCACATTTAGCCACACTTCATACTAATAATGCATTACTGCAAACAACCTGCTCTGTTAATGAAGAGCAGGTGAACAAATGGAATATCCTGCTGTGGTCCGTCAAGACCGTCATGAGATTCCTGCAACGTGTTTCGGTGGACTCACGACTTTCAGAAAAAGCAACATACACACACACAGACACACACACACACACACACACGTGGAAACCTGCATTTCCCCACTGCATGTTTACTGTCACGGTTGGTCTTCTTTAAACACTGTAATAATATAATGCTGGTCATCTGTTTCTTAAATCAACCACTCTCATTAATGCATGGGTTTAGCCTCAAAGGCCAGCACTGTTCATTTAAAAAGAACTAAAAATGTAATCAGTGCTCATCATTGTTTCTTTGTTACTGTTTATTTCAGTTATTTCAATTGTTGGCTGAAATTTGGATATTGGAGCAGCCTTCACAAAAATAGTCAGAGTAAAAGGGAATCATCCGCAAAGAAAACTGTCAAAAATGCCTGTTCCCCTGGAGTAAACTCAGGACTGTGGAAATACAGTAACTGCAATATTTATTAACTGTTATATAATGACACAGCACTGTCATAATGCAGATAGAGAGAGAGAGAGAGAGAGAGAGAGAGAGATTAGTAAGGACTGCAGGCTTTACCCCATCTCTTAATGAGCATGTTAGTACTCCTGATTAATAAGCTTCTGGCAGCCTCTGCTTTGCTCCAGGGCCTGCCATCGGACTGATAAGAGAAAGAGAGAGAGAGAGAGAGAGAGAGAGAGAGAGAGGATGCCTCTGCTGGATCACCATCACACCTTATTTATTGCCTCCGCATTCTATGAGCAAAAGCGTTTTTTTCTCCTCTCCAGTCAGGAGTTTTATTCAAGCTGGTCTCACTGACCTGTCCATATATTTTAAAGTGCCGGAGCCAAACTACAGTCTTATCTATTGCTGTAAAACTGCATGCATTGTGCTTACAAATCGATTATACAGAAAAAGACAAGGAAGTTGCTCTCATACTCTCTGTCTACTCTTACAGCCACATGTAGAACCATCAAGTACGAGTAAACGTTTACAGTCCTGAAGGCAAATACGATTAGTGTGGTGTCTAGATGCTTCCTTGGCCAGCTGTCCTGTTTGATGCTGACACACCCTGTCCACCGTCTGATACAGAAGAGCATGGATCAGCAAGGGTCAACACACAAACAGCATGTCGTTCTGGGGAGGAACGGAGAGGAGCCCTCCCCTCCTCTCCCAAGTGGACCATGCAGAACCCAAGGCTTCCAGTTTAAGCTTCGCCTGGTCACTAAGAGGCTTAAGTGTCACTGGATGTGGCAGCAGTGTTAGTGTTCTGGGGCAGGACCCACGCACAGTCATGAGACACTCCTCACCATCACTGCATGCTAATCTGTGTCTCCACGTCAACGTTCAGTCAAGTAACCATGACAATTGACAACGTCAGCAAGTATACAAATGTCTGCTTCTATATTCCTAGTATAAATCAGTATCACAGTAACTCACAACTTTGACATGTTACACTGATCCAGTCATACTTATCCATACAGTGCATAGGAGCTCTGCAGAGGAGCTTTTACCTTTTAGTTGTACTATACTAGTACAGATTAGTAGTCGACTAATTCAATCGGTGCCCTCGAGATAATTAGCATCAGCTGATCAAGTTTTGCTTTTTTGATTAATATTTAGCCGATACGTTTCTTTGTAAACACACACACTGCATACAAAGAGCAACGTAAGCAAACAATGCAGCCAATGCATTGTTACATTTGTTTATTTAAGAACATTTAAGTCAAGCAATTCTGTCTCATTTGTTATTACTATTAAATTGTTGCATTTTTTTTCTAAAATGTGTAAAACACCAGCAACATGGCATCAGCATAATATAAATCAACCATCAGCCTCCCAATTCTTTAAATATCAGCATCGACCACCATAACCATTTCGATTAACCACTAGTACAGAGAAGCAATGATCATGTGCTTTCACAGTGTTGGTGCAGTGGTTAGTAATCCAGCAATATAATTCTTTTCACTTCTACTTTGTCCTCTACAGAATAGGAAAGATTCAGCACTGCACCTCAGTTCCTGAACTCAACAACCTTTCAGAAGCTCAAGCCTTTGCTTCTCATCTCTTGCTGCGGTCCATTTCAGGCTGTATGGAGGGTGGGGGGCGTGTCCCAGCGTGTCCCGTGACCATTCTCAATGTCCTACGCAGCTTCACAACAGTTCTGCATCAATAGCAAATGCAAATGAAGCAGCTCCAGGGAAGCGGGACTAGCAGAGGCTCTCTCTCTCTCCCTCACACACACACACACACACATCAGATTATCCCAAAACTCCTGCTTATATCTACTCAACACACAACTGCAGAACTTCAAGTCCACCACAGAAGAAGCCCAGTATATAAAGAACAGCCACTGGATGACAGTGTACTGCTTCATCACTGTCGTCGTCTTGCATGCTGTGATCTGTGCGCACCATGTGGGATTCGAGTCGCCTTCCAGGCTCTGAGCTCTTCTATAAAAATATATCTCACTCGTTTAAAAAGAGTCTCTGACCTTATGAGGACATTATAAAACCTAGCAGTGAAGATGCAAGGTTAGGGCACAGCCGAAAATGACTAAGGCTTTTCTAAATTTAACTTGGTGAATTTCAGGCCGTCCAAGTCTGATTTCAGAAATTCTTGGCACTTCAGGTGACGTACTACTTACATTCAGTATTCACGTTAGTTCATGATTAATATGATTTAAGAATGTGAACCGATTGTTTATTTAGATGCACAAGGGCCCCGTTGCTAGGGAGATCTCATTCACATTCACATCTCACAGGGGCTAATGAAAGTGGCTGGTTTTTCTAGCTTTTTTTTTTAAACACCCCACCCCACCACCACCACCACCACCACCTCCTTGTTTCTTCACCATTCCCTTCCTGTAAACAAGAACTAGATCATCTTAGAGCCAGGAGACTGAAAGACAAGCACTGCGTATGGACGAGGATCAGATGAGGAAATCTTCACTTCCAGCTTTTATTGCTCTACATCTATTACTCCAAGGCTACGGCACATTCCTCCATCTCAGGAATGAAGTAGTTTTTATTAAAGTCTGGTCAAACCCGGAAACCTGCAAGAGAGCAGCCTCCAGCACGATTATTCATTCCACGGTTCTGCATGTAGGAAAGTACAGGCCAACGGAGTGTTTTCATGCCCTGTCTGCACAAGGTGAAGAACAGGACTAGTAAAATCTGCGGAAAATCTAGTCCTTGACACTGACTGTAGGAACAGTATGATGGGAGAAGGACTCTGGCACCCAGAAAGATCCGTCTCTGAGTTAACGCTACAAATAGAGGGGAAATAATCAAATGAAACTCAAGTGCATCCAGAACTTTGATTTTATTGAATATCACTTTAGACAATCGTGTATCGTCATTAATATTTTTCAACACAGTCATTCCACACCTCTTCATTAGTTCAGTTTAAAGTGGTTTCAATTTAAAGTCTTGAGACCACTGTATGTACCATTAGCAGTTGTGGCCATCAACAGGAAACACACTCTGCCTCTGTTACAAACTACAAACAAACAATTCCCAGGACAGAGCAGTTGGTGGAATTGCCACTTTTCTGCTGATACAGAAACAGCCTCCACCTAAAGTATCTTCAAGTTGTTGCAAAGTACTCCCACAACATCAGAAACTGACACCACCCAGAGGAGTTGCACTGCATGTAAAGTGACTTGCCTGCACTAGCAAGGCCCCAGACACCACCGACAATCACAGAAACTTGCTAGGCAGAATCGTAAGGTGCTGCTCTCACAAGTGGGGGTGGGGTCCTAGGGCTACACGATCAACCCATGTAGGGAGTTTTGCTGTTCCTGTTGAGCTCAGCGATACAGAGTCGGGCCCCTGAGGTTATGTTTCAGGTTCAAATCCCAACAATGTGCCATCAACCTTCTGTGGCCACAAAGAGGTTTTGTAGTTATAGAGCCTCCAGTAGAGTGCATCTTTAACATCCTCCTCTGAACGTGCTTAATTAGGTTCTGTGTAACCATAAGGATCTCCATGTTAGTGAATTTCAAAAAACAATAAACAAAAACCTCCCACTAGTGAATAGTGTAACTAAGGGGCCCACAGTATCCAGCACATTCTGGTCTTCTGTCACTATGCATGACTAGCAGCTATAATCTGATTAACTATGTGCGCAGACTAGTGAGGTGTTGTAGACCTGCCAAAACATGCAGCCCTATGTTTGTGCAGCCTGAAAGCCACATCAGATGCTAACGAACCACATGGTGCTGACAGGACTCCTTTTGGCAGGGGAGAGAGAGTCCTGTGGGAGAGAGGTTATTTGATGACGTGTTGTGACTCATGTCAAACACACCTGGCTGACGGTGACGACCACAGCCAAACTGACCACCGTAGCAGAGAAACGCGCCCAAAGCTTGATCGGCCTTGGTCATGGGTTTTATTACAAATGTCAGTAAGACTTCAGTGTCACAGTGTCAAACGCATAACTGTGATGAAGGGTCTCTTGTGTACAAGTAGATATTTTGGTCTTGAAATGGGAATTTCATGATTATGAAATGACTGCCCATGTAATAAATACATACTAGGTCCAGTTTGAGAGTACCATTTTACTGTGGGTTTAGCAGACGTCTTGGATTGGTGTGTGTGTGTGTGTGTGTGTGTGTGTGTGTGCGCGCGCTTTTCCCTGGGAGAGTGTGAGTCACACAGCCCAGCTGCATGCTAGGCTAGTCGGCATCTCTCCAGCACTGACTCCATAATAACACACCAGCCAGTCGGAGGGTAATGACATGCTACAGAAATACACTGTAGCATGACACACCGGACACAGAGCTATGAATCAGGGCCTACCCAGGAATTATATAAAGCTACCAAGCAGTGTACATGTTTGCATGCACACGCATGTGCGTGCACGCAAACACACACACAGACACACACACACACACACACACACCCCAACTACAAGTCTTTGCGCTTCAGAGTTGCAGACAGCCCTGGGCCATATTTAGTCATGCGCTTAATGATAAATTGCTATTGCGGCAGTGAGGAGCAGCCAAAACAGAGTGCAAGCGGTGGTCTGAGCCCGCGGAGGGTCACGAGGCCAGCAGCAGGCAGAAGACAGGTCCTGGCCACGCCCTCTTAATGAGGTCATCACACGGCCCCACACTGCTCCGGCCTGCTGGGAACTCTCCGCTGTTCCGAGAAAGAAGACATGGTCTCAAAAGAAGCAGCGCTAATGGTGGAGGACTGAGGGGCGGGGGTGGAGAGGGAGGGGTGGTGCTGGCGAAAGAACTGAGCAGCATGTTCCGACTGACTGAATTCAAGACAAGAGGCTGTTCCCAAAGCCAGAAAATCTGAGAAAAGCAGTGGCAATTTCACTGCTGTACCTCCATTCTTGCAGGTCCATTTTTGCAGACTTTCCAGGGAAGGAAGAGGAACCGCACACAGGAGGTCGGGGGTCCTGGGGGCACTGAGGTCAAATTACGGATCAATTTCCGTCTTCCTTATGTTAACAGTTAATTATGGACAGTATGGAGCAGGTTTTCATTGTAGAGAGCTTGCCTTGGTACAGACACTATACACAATAAGATCCAGCATATTAACTACATGTCAGTACTATGTGAGATAGTGTCTCATTCCAATTACATCACCTGTCTGAAATACACCTTAACGTATAACAGAAGGACACGGGGAGAGCACCGCACCTTGAGCGCCCAGACGCAGCAGGTCAGATGTGATCGAGGCCAGCCTCACCGCTGGGGTTCTCACACGCCCGTTATAGCTCAGTCGTCACGGACGACTCCATGTAGCCCTGTAATTTCAGCCACTTCCTGTTTATCTAGGAGCTGGAACGGATTCTGTGGGGCTGGAATTCCGCTTGGGAGGCTGAGCAGGAGACACTCCGCATCCTGGGTGACCAGAGCGGGGGGCTTTGAGAGGCGTGAGATCACTGACACTCTGGGCTTGGGGACACTGCACACCCCAGCTAGGAATGAGCAGTGTGCTGGGGAGCTGGAACAACCACGTAAAGTTGCTCCTGCTAGCAGAGGATTGGGTATGAAAGAGAACCTCCTACTGTGCAGATTACACTGTGTAACCAAACTCATTAAACAGCACTAATTCGATGGTACATTTAGGTTATGGAGATCAGACTGGAAGCGATTCTGCACGTGTGAGAGAGAGGTAGACAGAAAGTTGAAAATATGCTAGTATGTTTTAGCTCCCATACTGCAGGAAGTCACCAAAAAAAAAAACCTCAAGGAGCCATCAACCACCCAAATCTCTTAGGACTGGAAAGAGGGCATGTTTGAAGAGAAATGGCAAATCATGATGTGGCAAACAGCTTGTGTTTTATTATGATTCTTGTCTCATTAGAGGTGCTCATAGACCAGCAGGCAGGTTTCTTAAAAGGGCTCCTCTCCTACATGGCTCCTGACATTCTCAAGCTTGGAACTGTCTGACAGATTCCAACTTTCATATCTAATCTTCCTCCATGGAAGTAAGCCAGTCTATAAAAAGTTTGCATTCATCCATGATAACCGAAACCTGAGATACTGTAAACAAGCCCAATCCTATGAAGGCAAACATTCCTGAGTTGTCGAATGAGGAAGCTACTCTTTACAGTGCTATCAGCAAAGCTAAGACTACGCTAAACATGTGGTCTTATGGGTTTAGATCAAAAATGACGAGGTCCATATATAAAAGTTACGAGTTAGCACACCACTGGGAACCCTTGAGGTTAAAGCTGGTGTTTGTCATGGGCTCAGGAGTGTGCCCAGAGTGGCTCTTCACGAGGACATTAAGAGCACAAGAACAAGTGAAATGAGAGAAGGAGAGAATGGAAAGATCAAGAAGAGAAAAAAAAAGGTGGAGTGAACTATTCGCTGGTCAACACATGGGGTAACGTGCCGATTAAGACAGCAGTTTAAAGAGAGAGAGGATTTGCACCTGTTAGACAGCATGTGCGATTGGGCTTTGGTTCGCTTGCTGGACCAGGAGCCTCTGGTGGGAGAACACAAGGGAGGGACAAACTGGGCCCAACGTTGACCGCCGGGTGTCACTTGCCCGTGTTCAGTACCACTGGTCCTCGTCTGTGCTATTTTAAGCAATTATTGCATGTTGTACTGGCAGTCAGCCACGAGGGAGAGTTTTCTGATTGCTTGTTCGGTCTAAATTTGACTTGAAACACGATAATACACACAAACTGCATGAAGGTTTTTGGCGAATTGTGGCTTGATCCACTAAGGCAGTGTGCTATAATTTTATTAAGCTATACACTCCTGATTACCTTGATGTTACAATATGCAGTTTTATGGAAAGAAGGAACTCAAGAAGATGTGGGAGATACTCAGAACTCAATATGCTCATCATACGAAGCCTGCAGCCTCAGGAAGCAGCAGTCTAGTAGTAGTAGTTCATTTTGGGTTTCCTTTCGAGTTTTATTTCATTTGCGCAGGCGCAGAACATACGTACGTATCGTTCATCAGTTCGGCGTGTTGGAGTGCAAACACACACGGGTGCAGAGGGCCAACAGCAAGCTGATGGAAGGTTATCATTAGTCGCTCGCAGTTGGAGTTGGTTCTTCAATGTCAGTCTGGTGGGTCCTTAGCAAAAGGAATCACTAACCATGCTGGGCCTGAACAGGACCAAACACATCCTACTGGCTCAGGCACAGAGGAACACACAGCCATCCATCAACAGTTACACAATATCACACACTATTCTCCCATCAGTAATGCCGTAGAAAAACACTTATCTCTTTAAATAACAAAGATTAACTCATAAGCTTTTAGATTTGCTTACTCCTATACTTTAATAGTTTGTGTCGTGTGCAGGGGAAAAAACTTTAGCTGAACACAGCTGAGATAAAGTGCTCCCATTAATCAATGGAGTCTGTAACTATATATGACTCTGTATTGCAATGGGTGTTTAATGAAATCTCTTACCCAGCAAAATCAATGAGTGTATGTATCCATGCTTTCATGAACAGTTCAGAATTGACAACCCTATCAGATGACAAGTGACCAGTAAGCTCTTACAGGCACAGACCCAAACAGGCACTGTACAAAATATGCACGTGCCCAGTAGGCTGTCCAGACCGTAGGCCTCAGACTAAATACCTAAATACACACACACACTTTTCCTTGATCAACCTATTAGCCAGATTAGGTATCTTTATGATGGCTGAGCAGTACACAAAGGACAGATTGTGTGAAACGTGGTTCTGAGTTTCAAAAAGAACCGTTCCCACCGCGAGCACACAGGTTAGAAAGGATCATGAAGCTACACGTCTGTTTGTCCTGATCAGAAACAGCACATGTGCTACGTTGCAAAACAAGTGTCTGTTGAGCACATGGATGTGGCGCAGACACGTTCTGGCCTTCTCTAGTTCTCTTCAGTGAGCATGTGGCCACAAACAGCCTGTGGCCTTTCGACCACTTAAACCCGCAAAGCGCTGGACAAGTCACAAGTACTCTTCTCAGGTGGTGGGTTTCGAGTGTCTATGACCGCAAGACACCTTTCCCCACACTAAATCTATTCCTAACTATTGTAAATTTGCCTTACTTGGAGCACACAGGACTCCAATCAAGTCGCTTTCATTATCATTCATCTGTTCGCTTGATCACTTCGGGAATGAATCCTCAAACACAAATTGGAAATACTCTATTCGTTTAACACCAAGATTAGGATGCTCAAACCGTGCGATTTCAGAGGTGGTAATACGAACGGTTAAATTGTCAAAGTATAAATCTGCGGTCCCTCGCATTAATAAAAGAAAATCCAGCAGTGTGATTAGACTGGGGGGATTAGCGCCAGGGAATATGCGCAAGTGAGTCTTGGAGCAAAGACACGAAGGCAATGTCTTCACTGGAAAACAAACCGACAGACTTTCTAAAAACGTCTCACATAGCGCCGACTGCCTAATGTATCGCGAGGAGACATCATTCAAAGCGCACCGATTTCCACTAAATCTGGACACGTTTAGGTTCTCGCACCGCTGACTTTGCAAAGTATGCAATACATGCTTAAAATTAATAAGGGAATGTCTGACGGGTCCTTCCCATAGCTCAGTGTCTGGTCTTTAATGCTGGTTGTTAGCCGACATTTCTGTCACATCCATTACAAATATCAAACAAGGCTTTCTTTGTCATCAAAACGGAGACTGAACCCCTCTTCGTCCTTCGCTGCCAGAGCGACAAACGTCTTGTGACCACGACCAAGCCATCGATATTTAATACGAAAACAGTCCATGAAGATTAACAAAAACATTCGCAACCCCCGCTCATATTTCTAAAGTAAAGGATAATCCTGACCCGTTCTTCGCCAGTGTCTTAAAATAACCACACGTACTGTAGCATAAAAAAGTATTCACGAAGACAAATTTCCACCAGTAAATTAACAGGCCCAAGTTACAACTGATACACTGTGACAGGCATACTTAATTTTTGTAGCCTATAGATTTATATCAAAACACCTACATGTCTGCCGCCAGCGTGGGTATCATCGGTGTAAATCCAACCCCAAGTCTTCAAACCCGTGTGGAGAGCGATATTTTCAGACAAAGAAAATAAAAGACAAGATCTCGCATCGACTAAGGAACACGCAAAATACATCCACTTCAGAAGTGAATTGTAAATAAGCCTTCAGTTTCGCTGTCACTTCTTTTCTGCTGTAGGCGAAGCTGTGGGCTCTTTGCCGTCGTTATCTCACGAGGGGTGTGGACAAACCAATGCAAATGAAATCCCCACCACGTCCTCTTCTCTCAGTCTGCGCGGAAAGTATCAGAGGGGGGTGATTTAGAGCGGAATGGGAAGTGCCACATATCAAAGCCTTGCTAAAAAAAAAAAACGACACAAAACAAAACAAAAATCAACGGTTGCACGGCGCGGTTAGAGGGAACATTTCGCTGAGCACATGGGTGTCCTCTGTGGGTAGTACACTCGCGCACACGCACGCACAGAATTGCACGGTATTTAGTGGGCCGCGTTCTAAACAGAGACTGGGGGAAGGGAGAATTAGAGTACATTTTCTTAAGTGAAACTTTGTGCACTGAAACAAGCTATCAGCTTCGTTATTAGATGACTCTTTTTGATCCAAAGGAATAGAAAAGGCTTAAAATAGCTTTCTGCCCCGCAGAGTGACATCTAATACAATCGCTTCTTAAGAGTGGAGAATGTGACCGCTATTCATGGAACAGAGGGTTAGTTCTCAGCACGTCCACGTGTCTTGCACAACGGAGACCTCATGGTGGCATGCAGTATCTCAGAACGTTCTTAGAAATAATACACTGGCAGTGAGCCAGTGGAATCAGTGGCCTGCATCCAGTAAGGATGTAAGGATGTACAGAGTAAGGTTAATGATTATTCTAGACTAAAAACCTGCGGGTTATTCAACATGCTAATGTGTGTCCTACCTTTCAAACATGTTAAAACCAAAAGTTAATCATGACCGTGGTAATACCAAAATAATATCACCGTTGCAAAACAATATCAAGGTTTCACAGAGTTTCTGTACTCTGAAATACTGAGTACTTTGGCATGAACAAAAAAAAAGAATGGAGAGTACCAGTCCTGCTGACAAAGATGGTTTGATTCCCCCCTCCCCCGATGCGCACACATCCACAATTGCCGGTGCAAAAGCATGAATATCTCCCAAGCTCCGTTCAGCTGTTACTGCGGCAACCTTGCATGATGTCATTTGTTTGGAGGGTCAGCATGCCTGGCCGGCTGCGTGTGTATGATAGCACAGCCCACTGAGTGCTGAGATCAATAGAACCCTGTCTCCCCCCACCCACCCTTCATCAGCGCTGCATGCTCTGCCCATTCAGAAGGAGACAGCCTTTATTCCCCCATCTGAATCGTCCTGCTGCCCTCACAGTGGCAACGCCACCCCGCCCCTCTCACCCCACAGCGGGGCGTCTTGGGCAAACTGTTCCTGGCATGCTCCGAGGAGAGCAGGAGCTTGTTCGCAAGTCTGATCTGAAGTGCATGTGCAGATGGGCTAATAAACCTGACCAGTGTCCAGCTGATTGGACCACGTTTCCCAGAGTTCTGTCATCATTCCACTTATTCGTACACACCAACACTGCACAAATACATGAAAGAATGATTCTGGTTTGGAAATGGACACAGTGACAGATGGTAAATTTAAACGAAACCTCAATGTGGGGGACTGGGGGTTGCGGAATTCGAAGGTTCATTCCAAAACATCTGAGCTCTTAATCTCTTAATGTCACTCTTTCCTCACTCATCTCCTCCTGCTGTTTGTGTCTGAAATCCATCATGCTGAGCTTGTCTATGTGTGAGTCGCTCGGCCTGTGCAGTTCCTGTGCTTGGGCGGTAGAAGCTTGGATTCACCGGTGTGTTCCTGGAAGGGGAAGAACAACGGCAACCCCCACCACACCCTGGCACTCGATGACCCCTGAACCCCCGGCCTGTCCTGCTTCACCATGCTCCCTCAGAGCATGTCCAGGGGTCAAGAGGGGAAAGGCTTTGATCAATTTCTGTTTTTCTTGGGTTTTCTCTCTCTCCCTCCCTTCCTCTTTACACCAATCCAGGGAGTTGAAGGCAATTTTTCTCAGCACAACTTCCAGCTCTTACTCAGATGATACCCTGAAATGTTCCGTTTTGACCCACTACCCCACTGGGAAACGGTTGTATATCTTACATAGCAGCACTGGGCCAGACAAAATATTAGTGCATTTATAAACATTCGTAGTGTTTTTGCTTTCTCCTGCTCCTTCACCTGACATGTGTTGCACATGCCCTGCCCAAGGGAGGAGCACTGGAGTGGAGGAGCGTTGATGAGTGGGCAGGTTTCACACAGGAGGTGCAGTGATCAAGGGCTGTTTTTCATGTAACATCAGATACATGTGAGGCAAAGGAAGTGGGAGAAACTCCCCACAGCATTTGTGGAGAAAGCATGTGTAGGTGAGAGAGAGAGAGAGAGAGAGAGAGAGAGAGATGTGTAGGAAAAGAAAAAAGCCCAGAGAGAAACCTTAGTGGTTATGTAAGGCTTCCCATTTACTGTGCGTTTGCTTTGAATGGTTTGCCAACCCCAGAAGACCCGCCCATTTACCCACCATAACACGGTGAAACACGAGAGCAGACATGCCGACTTACCCACACACGAGTTACATAACGCTTGATCAGTCCATCTGTTCCTCTTGCATTTCAGAACACACATGTACACACAAACGTACACGTACACGCAAGAAACTAGTTCATCACTAAGACATCTACATAAACATATACACAGACACATAGACACATCATGCATTTTCTGGCATAGGGAAAAAGACTCAGAAAGGAACTGTGTGATAAAACCTTACCCTGGGGAATTAGCCAGAGTATTTGGGTCAGTCATACTGAGACTGTGCGTACAATCACTTGTTATTCATGCAGACCGGAGAAGCAAAGCATTCAAGACATTTCTGGAAACATTCTCATTCACATAATCTCAATGTTCTGGAAACATTCTCCAAATCTTTCACCTCACTTTGAATTTGAGGCCAATGGTGAATCGATCAACATTACATCAGTATCTGACTGTCAACAAGCAGTATCACACAACTCTTTGCTTTTATATACCATGTATAAGTAAACAACTTACACGTATTTGTGTAGTGCCCTAGACCCTTGTCAAGACTCAATATTATTTGTCTTTGTAATTGGTTTTGTCCCAGACACTGAGGACTTTTTCTTCCTGAGGCCAGTCAACATCACAATATCTGATCCGCTAATGCAAAACTGCAGGAACTGTAACTGAATTACCATTTCGTTTCAGTGACAGCTTCCAAAACGTAGCCATGGGGTCTTCTGACCAGCTGGTATCATGCTCCAAAGCCCAATCTGAATTCAGATTCATGGACTGAATGATTTAATCACTGATTCATATGGTTCCGGTTTGAATAAGGGCATGATTTATACTGTGATTTATACGGCCTTGGTTTCAAGTCAGATTCATGGGCATGATTTAAGTTTCCATTTTTTATGGCCTCAGATTCGGACTTCATTGGTAAAGATCATGATATTAACTCACTCTCGTCTAACATGGTCTCAATATTAGCTTTGTGTAACTGAGTTGGATAATGGATTTTGTAATATTCATACTACTTTGACATCATGATGCCGAACTTTGACCTGAATAGTTTTGTTGCTAGGCTATAACCAGTTCTGTAGTGCTGATTTGCTTCAAAGTACTGCACAGGACCTACTGTTCCTTAGCTAACATTTATAGATAAATTTTCCAAGTTTTCATTCACATTTTTTAAATCTTAGTACATGTTTAACCATTGAATTGGTCAAAGATGTTCATGCATATTTTCCTGCACTTAATTCACCTAGCAGAATTTATCATGTCCACACTGAGCCACTGCTGGAGATGCAGCGTTGTGAGATCCACTCTGACCTCTCAGCTGGAGCTCAAGGTTGGCCCAGCCCAGAACCCCCGACACACCATGTTTACACCCTCCCAGGCCTCCTTGACTCAACTACCACACCCCAGATCCCCGGGGGGGGGGCGGACCCTTTGACCCCTCGGCCTGGCTAATCTCTCCCCCCCCCTCCAGCCAGAACTCTCCTGTTTCCCTTGAACGATCGGAAGAGGGTGGGGATTAACTGGTGCGGATATTCACCGACAGAGGACAGGAAGTGGCTCCTCGACGAAGCCTGGCCTCCACAGAGGCAGCCAGCACGTCCCCACAGTGTAGAGAACACAAGTGTGTATCACTGTGTGTGTGTGTGTGTGTGTATGTGTGTGTGTGAGATATTTTCTGAACACGTATGTGCTTTTGGTATGTGTTTGGAACACAGGTTATCCTTTTTGTCTGTTATAAGGATGAGGTTAAATGAGGTTGCCCATATGCTTTGGAGATAGACTGAATGTGCCAGTAATATCTTGGCAAACACTTTTGGACACTGGCTCCAGGCCAGCGTAGCACAAGCCGGACCCATCACTGCAGAATGAAAGCAAAGAGCAGACCTGATCCAGGACCTGTAATTTAAAAAAAAATTAAGCGCTCACCTTAATGTTCATGTTGAAAGAGTAGAACAAGCATTGAACATTAGCATGAATGGGATGAGAGAGGAAATGCTGGAGAGGAGGAGGGAGGAGTGAAAGAGAGAGGCAAGTGAAAAGCTCACAGCAGGAATGCACAAGCTCGAATCTCACACTGTCTCTATTACTTTGGGTTAAGGTTATGGACCCCTAACAGTATTCATTCAGAGAGAGAGAGAGAGAGAGAAAGAGAGAGAGAGAGAAAGAGAGAGAGAGAGAGAGAGAGAGAGAGAGAGAGAGAGA
>JAOYMR010000026.1:20948834-20963977 GCA_025802075.1 Tenebrosternarchus preto | reverse complement strand
CCCCCCGCCCCCCCCCCCCCCCCCCCCCCCCCCCCCCCCCCCCCCCCCCCCCCCCCCCCCCCCCCCCCCCCCCCCCGGAGGGGCACTCAAGCACATCTGCTGTGCAGGTGGATGCTCCTGGCTAGAGGAGTGTCTTTAAATCTCTCTCTCTCTCTCTCTCTTTCTTTCAATCTGTTTTCTTGCCACACCAAATAATGATATGGCACACACCTTGAGAGAGTTGCTTCATGTTCCTGCGTATCTGAGCCAGCAGCTAGGCTGATGCTTCCAGATGCCCCTCAGCTAGGCTGATGCTTCCAGATGCCCCTCAGCTAGGCTGATGCTTCCAGATGCCCCTCAGCTAGGCTGATGCCCCTGTTTTGGAATGCAGTCGTTCTTCGCAGCTCCTTCTCTCTTCCACATAAGCTTTGCTTCTCCAACATCTCCGTACAGCTGCTTTGTAATGAATGAATGCATGGTTGCTGGGATTCTGCATGGTTTCTCACTCTTCTCTCCTCTGTCGTGAGAAGCAGTATGTTTGCAGGGTGTAGGCCAGTAAGTTGCAGAGACAATGATCTGGCCAATCGGAGGGCAGGGTGCAGTGCAAACTGGGCTGGCTTGCCTGCTCCACAGGTGTGGTATGTGAGCCCCAATTTCCATGACAACCATACAAATGGGAAACACTGTTTTGGGAACAGTGCAGGAGAGGTGCAAGAAAAACAGGGGTGGGTGGGTGTGTGTGTGTGTGTGTGAGAGTGAGAGAGAGAGAATATGAGGGTGGGATGGGGCAGATGGAGGGGGAGAGATGGGGGAGATAGAAAGAGAGAGAGAGAGAGATGGATGAGAGGAGAGTTGGAGACTGGAGACTCTTGTTACCATTTTAACCCTCTCCTGGTAAAACTGGTTCAGACTAATTTTAGAAGGCATTCCTCTGTGGCACAGGCGGTGAGGGATGGGAACAACACTCCCTGGTGTGACACGTGCGTTTTGTCAGTCCGCATTTATTTTGGAGGACCATTTCTGAGTCCGTGAGCTTTCCGGGGGATGAGGAAGTGGGTGTGATTGGGTCCAGTGTAGTCTTGGACCGGGTCCTGCGTTTCCTGACCAACACAGGCTCATGCGTTCACCTACAGAGAGCTGTTTCTGGGTCAGCCATGACCTCTTTGGACATGTGCATGGCTATAATTAGATTTGACCAAAAACCAGCTCTTGCACGGAAGTTATGAAACCCAGACCGCTACAGGACTGCATGTTAATGTCCATTTGTACTGTGGCAGGATGAACCGAATCTTGGTCAGGATGGTGAAGAAAACAGAAGCTCCATTTAACCTGTTTAATCTCAGTTGAGGAAGCCAACCTGGGTTTGTGGAAGTTTATTTTATTTTGTATACAAGTTCAGCTCAGCTGGGCCATTTCACACAAAGGGAAGTACAGAAACCCGTATTTGTTCGCACTGGTTTACTGGAAACAATGCCCTCATATCTACACTACAAACATATCACCCTATTAGAAACCTCTATATGTACCTGGTACCTGTTCACCACTTTCACCAGCTTTATGGTTGTGTTTTATGAGTGTACAGGAAAAACCCATTTGCAGCCGTTCAAAGTCGTCAGTCGTTTCTCACTGTTTACGACCACATGGCCTCCGCTGACCGGATAAGAACAGTCCCGTCTCTGCTCACAGCTGGTTCTCCTGCTGCAGTGTGGCTGGTTTGTTTGTTTATTTATTTATTTTTGCTTGTCTCGCTCTCGCCACACATATTTTGTCCCCCGAGTAGCTGCCTGTACTGAACAGACGGTTGACGAAGTTTTCTACATGTACAAGTGCCAACGCAAACTCTGTGTAGAAGGAAGGAGCCCCAAGACTTAACTGTACACCTGTGAGGTGTAGTTCCTTCTACAGCATTGTGGCACAAGTCAGTCTGTACGATTCAACCATATGTAAGCACTAAAACACTAGAGTGTTAACTGGTCCATATTACATTATCATCACTCTGAGTGAGTGAACGAGTGAGTGAGTGAGTGACCGAATGGATCCTGAAGTTTTTTGTACATATCAGACTGAGTGGGGCAAACGGAAGGGTTGATTGAGGGGGGGTGGGGTGTTCTGTTGTCATGGAGACCATATGGCCAAGCGTTGGTTTCCAGATGGTAGTAGCCCAGGGTGAGGTCATATTCTCAGGGCGAGACAGGCAGAAGGGCGCGTGTGTGAGATCGACAGACGTGTGCCTTTACTGCAGCCTGCCATGCCACACCCAGGCGCTGACTGAAGTCTGCAGCACGCTGGACTCCTACAAGAACAACAGAAAGGAGAAGTCGAAGATTAGCATAACTACCATACTGTATAACTGAAAACCAGATGACATGTGGAGCAGGAAGTGGCAGATATTTAGAATGAGCCAACAGCTAAGAATGTAAAAATACTGAAAAGATGTGACAAAATGAAACTAAAATGTAAAACATTTTGGCAGTTATGCCAGCATGGCGTTAATTTATGCAGTCGAACCCAGGACCGTAGGCAGACTGAGACACACACAGAGGTGGACAGACACACACACACACACACACACACACACACACACACACACACACACACACACAGACAGACAGAGGAGGCAAGAGAGACAAAGAGACAGACAGAGACAGAGAGCCAGACGGAGAGACAGACAGACGGCGAGTGAGACGGAGAGACCGACGGAGACAGAGTGGGTCTCAGAGTAGCTTCCCATCAGTAAGCAGCAACAGCAGAAGGACAGTAGAGGAACACCACACACCCTCCCCTCACCCAGCACTTATTAAGGACAGTAGAGGAACACCACACACCCTCCCCTCACCCAGCACTTATTAAGGACAGTAGAGGAACTCCACACACCTTTTTCTGCATTAAAAAAAACAAGAAATGTATCAAAACGGTGAAATAACACATGTGATTCTGCTGTCATACCTGATATAACAGATATCTTGGATTTTAGATTGTTAGCAATAGCAGCTGTTCTTTACTTTGATGACACTCTTGGCTGTGCTCTCTTGGAGTTCTCTCAACCAGCTTTGAGGTGTCTACCTAATGATGCTTCTCCATCACTCTTGAAGAAATGATCACATATGCCGAGCACTTGTAAGGTTCTGAAAGAAAACTATTTGCTAAGGGTGTATCTAAAATTAATTGTGTGTGTGTGCGTTTTGGAAATCAATTTATATATAGGCTAACACCTTTTCAACAAATTCAAGCATGATCCACTGGTCTAAAATGCCTTTGTTACTATTAAAAGCATACATTCAATCAGGTGTGTCTATACTTGCCTGGTACTGTATTGTCATGTGTAAGGGTGGAAACGTGGCATTCAGTTGTTGTTTGACTGAAGGTTGAGGCCCACAGCGCTTAGTACAGACCGTGGAATTGGAAACGACGAGGAGATGCACAGCAGCCCATGTTCAGCCAGCAGGTACAAGCAAGAGCACAGCATGTTTGAGAGTGAGGTTTTCCTTTAATGATGATCTGTTTAATCACAGGAAACACTGATTCTCTTAATGTAGGGGGTTGATCTCTCAGTTTAAGGGCAGATGGTGGGTTATGCTTGAAAATGGGCATGCTGGTCTTTTATCCTTTTAACTTTTTGGCTCCTCAGTACACATGATGTGAGACTCTGCAGAAACCTTCTAATGTGGTACATGTTCTCAGAGTTAATTAGCTTCAGTCCCCTACCATAAGAGGATATGAAGTGTTAAGCTCTTAACAAGCATCTTTATACTAACATAAAGCTTAGAGATGGAACCAAAAAGGCAAGAAGCTAACAACACCTACAGTAACGTACAACACCTACAGTAACGTACAACACCTACAGTAACGTACCTGATTCAGTCCCTGGTCACTGCCATTTATGGCTGAATGTTAGTCATAGAATTTCTCCGTTATTGCATTTTCCGTGTTTTTTTGTTCCAGAAACTTCCGTAACTCACTACAGTTGAGTAAAGCCTGATGTAATCATGCACTTTTTGACCCGTTTGCATTGGTGAGCAGGTATGTTTTGTGACCAAGACATGTTTACATAAAGAAATTGCGAGTTTTGCATACGTATCTGCCTTTTGGTCTCACGAGGGAGTTTAATATTGCCGCTTGGCAGGGGGAAATGTACTGGGGAAAGACTGCATGCATGTCTTCATATCACAAAGTATGAAGCATCAACATAAAGATGTAACCAAACAGTAATGTGAATCCATCATCTTATACTACTGTACCCACCACAGGCCTTCTATTTGCTGATATTTCCCAGAATGCTCTAAAAAGCCCTCTGTGGCTCACTTAATACACCAGGCCTCATGCAGAATAAAGGGCGCTGCGTCACACGACAGACATGTACATTGAATATCGTTACTGTTGGTACGTTTTCCAGGTATCTCCGTGATTCCGTGAATCGTCCGTCATTTTCTATTTCCGTGACTGATTTGTTTTGCTCCTAGCTGTGCCCTAAGCAGGATTGTCTGGTTTGCGTAACACCTTTGCCGAGCGTGTCTTCAGCCAGAGTGCTGGGTGTTCTTTGAGTGCTTTGTCTGGAGATCCTTGCTATTGATATTCATAAGACCCACCTCAAACCAAGCAGGTCTCTTATAGACCACAGTGCTTTATACCAATTTGGAATGAAGAATTTTCTGGAATTGTGCAGACATCCTATGTTGTCCTCCTCCTTTATCTGGCTTGGTGTCTCCCATCTGTGTGAAGAGCTTATGCTGGTCTGTTCTATGGCAGGGTAAGGCCTCTGTGCCTCCAGAGTAATTTGATAAGATGCTCAGTAATGTTGTTATGATACTCAAACTGGGAAGGTGTGTGTGTGTGTGTGTGTGTGTGTGTGTGTGTGTGTGTGTGTGTGTGTTTGGGTGGGACTGAGCTTGTACCATAACCTCTTCTGACTTGCTGTCTCCTCCTGTTCTCCTCGATTGTGTTAACATGAGGTTGCCGGAGCAACAGAGTGACTGTGAGTGGGTTTGGTGATTAGTCATATAGTCTGATTTATATGACATCCAGCTGAAGTGATTGATGGGGGGTGAAGGACAGTAGTGGAGGAGATGGGTGAGTATCTGTGGATGGTGGGGGGGGCATGGATTGTTTGATTTTTAAGTGTTCTCTATGCATTAGCCTCTAATCACTCAGCTATACATCACATCATTGTGTTTATTCTACACAATATGAAAACACACACGCACACACACACACACCTCTCGTTCCTCATTTTATACTCTGGCCTTTCAGCAACAACGAAAAAACGAAAAACACGCTGCAGTTAAAGGAGCATTCAGTCTCTTTTTTTTTTTTTTTTCCTCTCGTGACCTGAACTGCCTTGGCTTGCGAAGGCCACCTCCGTTATTCCAGTGTCTGGTGCTGCTGTCTGGCTCTCCGTCTCTCTGCTTTTCCCACACCTTCACTGGGTTTGTAGCAGGCTGAAGGCCCCCTGTCTTCTTCCCCTAAACAGTTTTAATAAGGCGGCCTGCACGCTTCTCCCTGGGCGCGGGGGCTCTCTGTGTAACAGAGGTAGACAGTCTGAACTCCAGCTGTGTGAGGAGTATTTGTCAAAGCAAAGTAAAGCGGTGTGGAATTCAGCGATTTACTGGCAGACGTGCACCATGTGTATATTATGTGGACGGTCCACAAATAACACATGAACACAGAGGAACAAATGTGCGAGAGTAAACAAGCACTTGTGTACACACACACACACACACACCATTTTAAACACACACTATTATCATGTTTGCCCTTGCTAGAGTCAATGCATCAGTCTGGACATCTGTCGATGACTGACTCTGTCACTTCTCATTAGCGCAGGGGTCAGGGGTCAGGGGTCGGCTGGTTCAGCCTGCCCTTCACGTCCCACACCCTTTGCTTTTTGGCATGTTGAGCACTTGGGGAGAGATGAATTAGATGTGAAGAGCCCAGTGTAATAATCCATCGCTGGCCCTCCATCATCGGCCTACAGGAGCTTCAGGTCGAACAACCTAATTCATGTTCCCCACCCACACCCCCACCCACCCCCACCACACCACACCCCTCTCCAAGCTGTTTAGAAGGAATGACCCATTGTGCAACATGTGGAACATGATGACGCAGATAAGATAAAATACTGAGTAGATGTGGACATAAACTGTTGAATGAAGGTTCATTTAAATGAAGCCATGCCTGAAATGTTAATGGTGTATTTGAATAACAAAGACTTTGCACAGATCACAGATCTACATGATATGTCCCCACCCTCAAGAAATTCTTGAAGGTCAGAGTCACTCTGTGCAGGTGGGCTCAGCCATTAGTGAAAGATGTTTGTTTTGGACATCCGGTTTCTGCTGCTGTAGAAAAACTTGATTCTGGGTTTTATTGCTGGACCACAGTGCTGTAAATACATGCATACACACACACACACACACACACACACACACACACACACATACAAACAAACCATTTGAGTTAAGCAGCTCTCTTTACTGTATTGTTTGGCTCTGGTTTTCAGATGTGATGGAGGCTCAATTAATCTGCTTTACTTGTAAATCTCATTCTGTCTACTGATCTCTGTACAAGTGACCAAGACTTGTTCCATCCGTTCCTGCCTGAGCAGGTGCCATTAGAGTGACTGAGTCCTCCTGACAGTGTCTCTGCATATTAACACTGTCAGCTGTTCACCTTTTGCCATTTTAAAGCAAAACGGGAAAAATAGATTTTGTTTCACTACACAAAATGAGGAGGGAACAAGTGTTGTGGGTCTTACCAGATGCATCTGGTCTGATGGATATCAGACGGTCTCACTTAAAGACACATGTGGTCTGATGGAAATGCATCATGTACCAATGTTTTGGGATGAAGTATATCAGTGTAGCTGTGTATGACCCCCACTAACACTTAGAAGAAAGTAATGTGTTGGTTCTCTTGGTACCTGTGTGACCAGTGTCTGTGTGTGTCTCTCTCTCTCTCTCTCCCTCTCTCTCCCTCAGATGTGGACGAGCCTGTGGTCTTTGGCACAAACTCTCTGCAGAGGAGAAAGAAGGGTCTGGGTGGCCTACGTTCTACCCAGCAGAAGAACAAACCAGCATTGCTGATTGGCCTGCCGCAGGACTTCCGCCAGATCTCCTCCATCATCGACGTGGACATCCTGCCCGAGACACATCGGCGCGTGCGCCTGCACAAGCATGGTACCCACAAGCCCCTGGGCTTCTACATCCGCGATGGCGTCAGTGTTCGCGTCACGTCCCAGGGCGTGGAGAAGATGCCGGGTGTGTTCATCTCGCGCCTGGTGAGGGGAGGCCTGGCCGAGAGCACGGGTCTGCTTGGAGTAAATGACGAAATTCTGGAGGTTAATGGCATCGACGTGTCCGGGAAGTCGCTGGACCAGGTAACGGACATGATGGTGGCCAACAGCCACAATCTCATAGTGACGGTCAAGCCGGCAAACCAGCACAATAACGTGATGCATCGCGGCAGCAAAGCATCAGCCAGTAACAGCTCCGCCGGCTCGGGAGGCTCCGCCCTCTCTCAGGACTCTGCCCTCAGCCCCGCCTCCCAGCCCATTAGCCAGTACAGTAACAGCAACAGTGTGGCAGAAGGTGACAGCGATGACGACGACACCGACCTCATCATCGAGAGCGACAGCCTGCCCACTTGCATATCACACCACCTGGCTAACGGGATCATTGGTCATGGCAACACTCTCTCTTCAGGCACCTTTGGGCACAGACCGCTCCCCCAGAGTGTCTCGCTGCCCAGCAGCAGCTCTTTATCGGACAGCAAGGCGTCGCTCAGCTCCCTGACCACGCCCACGCACAACGGCAGTCCGACCAAGATGAGCAGCAGCCAAGAGAGTATGAGAGAGGACGGTAACTTCATCACGCTGTGATGCCGCCCCCCTTCCCCTCCCCCTCCCTTGGCCTGGCATGACTTCAATCAGACCAATCAGACAAGGCACCTGCTTCTTGATGCACAAGTAGAACAAAGAGAAAATACACTGTTCAATGGTAACTTCAATGGTCCCAGCTAGAAGGGGGAGCTAAAGAGTGTAGTGCTGGTGTTGGGAACTGCTTTCCAGTGTACTCTTCACATGCGGGCTCTTCACAATTGGACTCTTCACACACAGACTCTTCACCTCATGGAAGTGCCTTACGGCTCTCTCCTTCCCTCATGCCTTACATTCTCTTCTTTCATTCTCATTTGATCTTGTGCCTGGACAAAAAAAAAAACAAAAAAAAACCCCAAGGTTTTCCATCTCATAGATTGAGAATCTATTAACACTACACCAAATGGAGAAAGAAACAAATGTACTCTTCACTGGGGATGTTGGACACTAAGGACATGCCAAATCCAATCACTGGGTGTACTGTAGATGTGCTCGGGCCTGTCTGCACTCTGCACAGTCTGCAGTTATACATGCTTGTCCTGGAATGGAGAATCCTCTTCAGCTTATGTGATGTTTCCTGCATGTCAAAATGCCATAGTAAAATTGGTGATAACGATAAAGGATAGTAATATGCAAGTCTAGTCAAACTGTTTTGATCAATGATGACTGTGTTAAACTGTGGCTATTTTTTTTTTTTAAAGAAAGGGCTGTGAGAGTTTGTTTGGGGATACCATGTCATGTTCACATATAACTTTGACTGTACACACATTGTCAGTAGCTCTGAAATCTTCTCTATAGCCCATCTTGCAGTTTATCATCTGTCTTCTCTAAAACATGTCTTTTGCAGGGTCATTTGTAGGTAATATGTTATACTGTCTTTTCAGTCACACTTTAGCCTTATAGAGCCGCTTTGTGCTGTGTGTTCTTTGGCTGAGCACACAGCGTGTGGGTATGATGGTGCACGTACGCGGACCCAGCTGTGGCCCTGCCACCTCCTGAGTTACGGTCCGAACGCAGGAGGGACCGTGTGACCGTCTGCATCTCTCACACGAATGACACTTAAGCAAACGACTTCTCTAAGACTTCCTACTTTCAAATTCTGCTCCTTCAGGTAGTAGTTTTCCCACAGCATGTTGCCATGTTTAAGTTTGTGTGTGTGTGTGTGTGTGTGTGTGTGTGTGTGTGTAAAGTGTTTGAGCAGGCATCGGCTCTTGTCTCCAATGCGGCTTTTGGCTCCTTGGTTTCACTCTAGCTCCCTGCTCCCATAATCTTTCACTTGCCTCCAGCTTTTTTTTGAGCGCTATGAATCCTGGCATAGCGGCTCAGCTGGAGAATCACGCAAACGCACTGTTTGAAGCTGGCCATCAGCATTTGCCCACCTGGGGTTGTTATTCACTCTCACCAGAAATACATCAATAATAGATGTTTTAGTAGCACTAAGATGGGGCTCGGAGAGAGAGAGGGGGGGGGTGGGGTGATGGTTTGGGGGTTGTGACCTCTCATGGCCCCAGCTGTCTGTGCTCTCTCATACGCTCTTTGTTTCTGTAAAGAGAAAAAAGGAAATTCCTTTCTTGTTTGGGAAAGCCAAAATTCTGCACAACGGGAACTTTTTCATACAGTTTACTTCTAGAGACGAAAGCGTGCATGTGCGTGTGTGTGTGTGTTGACCCTGTGTTGACTACATGAAAATACTCATTGAACTATAAATGACTACTAGGATAAGTAAGAAATAGGAAATGATTGATCAAGGAGACAAAATACAAATATAGGATAGATCATAAAAATGAACTAATTACTAATGTTTGAATTTTTTCATTAATATACTAACTATTGACAGATGTAAAATTTTTCAGATATTCTTGGAAAACTGACTGCATTATAGCCAGCAGAAACATGTAGTAAAAGCCACACTAAGACGTTGAACGTATAGATTAATCTCTTTCCAGAACGTTTGTCACTTTTCCTTGTCCAGGTTATTCCTAAAGCAGAGGAAGGCTGCGGGGCAGTTGTGATATTACCTGGCATAACATCTGCCATTCTAATTCCAGTTCAGGTAGAATGAACTTCAAACAAACCACATAGCCATAGACAAGAGGGCATTTAGGAAGCATGGGACCAGCTGTAAGGAGAATCTGGGGAGGTTGAGATTTGTGATCCTGGTCTGGTTATAATATTTATAATATAAAGAGGTTTTATTGTCATTCTTAGAAGGAACTTGCAATGCACTGTTATCAGTTTTCAAAGGAGAGAGATATATATTCTCCCTCTTCACACAGTATATCCATCTACAGATATAATTAGCACATGCATTGGAACATTGAAAAGACAACAATCACCACAACACTAATGACCATATGTACTGAGCATAATTTTTTAAATATGTATGTAAATGTATGTGTGTGTATGTATATGTGTATGAGTGCATATATTACACACACACAAATATGAGATAATGGACAATTTTGTAAACTGGGAGCCCTTTTTATTGAAAGCATTTTATATATGTGTAAAATATGGAAAGTATTTTTCTTATTCTTGTACTTTTGTATGTATATTAGAATCCAGAACAGGACGATTCTATTTCTTTTGCGCAAGAGAAACCAAACTGAAATCTGAAGAAACCTGTGGTTTTATTATAATCAGATGGGTAATGTGTATAATGCTGTGAAGGCTATATGCTGATTCTAAGATGTTCTATGGAGATAATAAAAATATTTAAAATTATTATGCAGTGTTTTATCTGTGGTTAATGAAAGTAAAACATATAACCCTCCTCTTATTTTAAAAGTCAAATCCCGAGATTCAGCTAAGGATGAAAAAAAGTCTCATTCTATGAAACTGTGACTGCGCTGTAACAGTTGACATTGACACCCCGCACGGATTTCTGTCTTCTTGATTTCTGTCTACTATGACCATCACCACATGTGTAGAATCCATAACTAGGCTTTTTGTAGACAACTGTCATGTTATCTCTTTGTCGTTTCCTAAATCGAGTACGTTTTTTGAACCAACTATGGCTCTGCCGCCATCTAGTGTTCATCTACGCTATTTTAATATGAACTGTTTCCTTGGTTACCGCTCGACGATGAAAAACACCCTGGACTTGATATGATTGAGTTTTTTTTCGCTACCTACACGAAAGAATTAACTTAACTTCAAATCCTCCCGAAAAATTCAACCGCAGAATACCATGGCAACAAAAAGTAGGCCTATTAAAAAACTCGGAACGGCGCAATTTTTGGAAAGATTAGTTACGGTTATAGATATGCCAGGAATCAAAACATTTCAGGTAATGTGGGTTACTGTGGCATGTTTCGCCCACCTCCTAAACTCACACAGTGAATAATTCCACATAACCATAAGCTTTTTTTCCCAGTGGAGTGTAGATGGGAAGTCTGTGGTCGTTAACAGCAGACACTATAAGGATGAAATCAGTGTTTTTGAAGAGCTGTCCATCCTGAAAAAGTTCAGAAGTGTCGCTGCTCTTCGCGACTTCCTCTGTACCCACGGCTTTAAGAGGATCGCCCGGTAAGGTCGATTTATGTTTCACGGATTCAAACGAAATGCAAAGTTGCACGGTCTTTATCCACTTGTGTTAAAACTCACAACTATGTGAAACCAAATAACACGACACAAACGGACATTTAACAAGATGAGTCTCATTGGCAGGAGCTCCAGCGCCGAAGTACATGTATTCCAGCACCCAGATTTATCCATCAAAGGTGTAGTTAATACAAAAGGAAGACATAAGAGGACAACTAAATGCCTAGGTTCAACTGACCTTAGTAGACAGAAACGAGAGACCATAAAAAAGTCTGAACGAGAGGAGCTAGAAAATACGCCTGCTTCCTCGCCCTCAGATGTATTCTGTACGTAAACGTTCTCAAAATTAGATTTACCACCGTACATCATTCATTTTATCCAGTGCAGTACATTACGGAATAACATGAGGCATAAACACAACCTTTACATATTCATGATGGCAACATTTATGTAATCGACGCTGGTATTTATTGTTTCAGTTCTTCCAGAAAAGAAGAAAAATGCAAGAAACCTGTATCGGTATATAAACTATACCCTCCCAGTGCCCCAGTGCCAACTTGCTCAGGATGCACCGAACGACACGGCCGCCGAGGCCACAGTTTGTCCAGCACAGCCTGAAGCAGAGCGGGAATTACGCAAATATACCGGCAAGTCCACCTATGCAAGTCGTCCACACTGCACACCATGGTCCCACTGCAGCAGTACAGAACTGCAGGAAGGTTAAAGATCCAGCATTCTGCTGGTAAGGTTTATGGTCAGTTTTATGGTAAATCCAGTTACTCCTGTGGATATATACATGTTTGTATTCACGAGTGTTCATTTTTTTTTTTATGGCATATCAGATTGGAAAAGCTCTCATAGAGAACCACGGCACCCAAAACTACACACTTATCAATGAACAGATGACCCCAATCGCAGAGTCTCACTCCTATAACCAAATAAACCAGACAGACTAGAGAGAAGGTCTAAACTAGGACAAGGACAGGTCCCTACCTTACGTTACTACAGTCATTAAGCATCTCAACAAGCTTTTAAAAAAATGTTTACTCTTTTGTTGCATGCAAAGAAACGATACAAAACAATACAAGAGGCAGACACCCTATGCTCATGGATGTGTATTTTAATAAAAATAATTCTGTCAAAATTAAATGAGTACAATATTTCTTTAACATGTTTCCAGTACATAGGTATGTTTTTTTTTGTTTGTTTTCAATTAACATTTTCCTTTTTTTTTTTCTTTTTTTTAAAGGTTCATGCTAAGGGTAAATCATTTCACAATGCTAAGCTAAAATCAAAACTCAAATAAAATTTAAAACATAACAGAAGTACATTGTGCACAGCTTGCTGTATTGAGCTTAGCTCCATTTCTTGTTTCTTTGTCCTCTGAACCACAAATAGCTCGGCGTGGACAAGCGAAGAGAGACACGTGTCCTGGGAACATTTAATCCAACCTCTTCCCCCTCGTTCTTTTCTGTCAGTCCCTGTTTAGGATTTTAGTTCTACGATGGCAATATACAGCCTGGGTGGTTTAGCCTACAATGAGTTTCCCAAAGACATTTTTGCCATTAAAACCAATCGCAAAACAAAAGCTCCACTAGACACAGATCAGTTGATGTAATCAGATCAGCGTTTTGCCATAGCTGGCATTGTGTGTGAATATCAAACAATTATGACTCTGTTAAAGAGTTACATGTCTTCATGCAGCAGGATAACACCACGCAGTATCTTCAATTCATCTATCAGAAGAAAAGGAAATCATTAAACTCAGCATGTCAAGTGAACATGAATTACTGGGTGTCAGAAAATGTACAAAATGTGACCAGAAGTAGTCAAAGCCATCTTGAGCAGATGGGATCAATGGGGCATATTCTTTATTTTTCATTAACCAAGTTGGGTTTTTTTTGTTTGTTTTTTGGCTTTAAGCTGCTGTTGATGACAACGCTGAAGTACAGGTATATTTTACACCCCGAGGAGTGTGTGTGCAACTGGGCCACTTCTTCTAAACACCCTGGTGACACTGGTTGAAACCAAACCTGGCTTCTGTGCACCTTCTAAGGCTGTCACTACTTACTGCTGCTTTCTGTAACAAAACAAGGCAGACAAGGTTGTTCACAACTGAAAAGGCAACACAACATATTCAACATAGCTGCAAGAAAAAGGATGCAACAGTCTCGAGATGGCCAGCAGTGAAGTAAACGGCTAAGCTACATTCAATGACACAGAGGAGCGCCACCCAATGGCCGACTGTGTGAAATTCAGGCTTGGAGGAAAATTCCAACACCTTTCTCAAAAATGTTTTCTGCACATTTCTCTGTGCTTTCAAATCATACGTGCTTCTAAAGTAAGATCATCCTCAGATGAAAGATAAAGTCCCTTCAACTGCCCCTAAAAGCCTCCTGCATCCTATGGCTTCCACAGGGAAAAGAACTCCTTCCAGATGAAGGTCTTGAACAAGCAGAAAAAAAAAATTTGTATTGTAACATATGCACATATTAACCTATCGTTTAACATTTGAGAAGCTAGCTCTGTTAGTATCAGTATCTTGTGTTTAGCGTGCCTGAGGGAGAGGCGAAGTCATCTAAAAAACTCAGGAGCGCTGTACATATTCACCCACATACAGTTAATATATGTAGCTAATGCACTTCTGTGAATTAATTATCTAAAGATCGAGATCACACACAATAATTTAACATTATGCTGCTGGGCTGGTATGTAGTGCCAGTTTGTATGTGTTCTGATCTTGATCAAGGAAACAACAACACGACTGCCAGAGAATCTACCCTGCAGCATCAACGATATGAAATGAAAATGTCACCCCCTCGCTCTAGAGAACCCACAGAACCTATTTCTGTATTTACAAGAACCGTTTTATTGAAAACTGAAATGTGCAGAATGTTTTTGAGTAATAAGATGCTAGAATTTTAAGATGCAGATGTGAAAGATTATCCTCCAAGCACATACCAAGATGACGTCAAAAAGAGAACTGTGAAATGGACAAGACCTGGACTGTAGCCAGAAGTGACGAGCAGCATGTCCTACAGTGACTGTTCAGTCAAAGTGATCATGTCACAGCTTATGATGGCAAACAGTAACAGAAAAGTGATAAGAAAGGGGGAGAGAGGAAGAGAGAGAGAGAGAGAGAGAGAGAGAGAGAGAGAGAGGGGGGGGGGGGTAAGAGGATAAAAGGAGAGGAAGAAAATAATGAGGAAAGAAAGAATAGAACAGGTACGGACATCTTCCATTGAGTAAACATCTCCAACAGTGTCGTAATCAGTCAAGCAACTATAAATACAGATGATGTCAGTTCTGGTCATTGTTCACAGGGAAAAGCCTCATCATAAGTGCCATCACTGTGGATACAAAAATGTGCAAAAAGTCTGTTTCCAAGCCTCAATGGTGTAGTGAAAATGAATGAAATTATTAACCTTGGTTTTCTTTGACAAAAACAATGAACGCTTTTTATTCAGTATAACCACACATCATCCGACACCCACAGGTTAATTGGGATGTACCTAAAAACAGCAAAACAACAAACAAACAAGCAAAAAAAAAAAAACAAAGCTGGGAGTTTCCATAATGTCTACATGGTGTCCTATAAAGATTTCCATTAAAATAGAAGCCTTTTTGTAGAGAGACCCGAGTTTGGTATAAAATAGACTCAGTTACAGTGGGACCCAGAAGCCAGGTCTGCACTGCAGCTGTGTGGTTACAGTGGGACCCAGAAGCCAGGTCTGCACTGCAGCTGTGTGGT
>JAOYMR010000026.1:20938242-20948734 GCA_025802075.1 Tenebrosternarchus preto | reverse complement strand
CAGAAGCCAGGTCTGCACTGCAGCTGTGTGGTTACAGTGGGACCCAGAAGCCAGGTCTGCACTGCAGCTGTGTGGTTTGCGTTAATAAGACTGGTGCTGGTGCCTGAGGTGAACAACTAACGATAGTTTGAAAGTGAGGCGCACAGAAAACGTGCCCGTTTCCACAGATCTCTCACACATACTGCTAATCCAATCTGAAGGAGGAAAAAATATAGATTTATATAAACTATTGGAAAGGGGACATTAGAACTGCCCCTCACAACAGTCTAAATGCCTACAAGCCAGAACATGGAGGTACAGTAGCCAACAGGATTTCAGTTCTAAGAGGGCTGACTGTGAAGCCGCAGAATTACCTTAGACAAGCCAATACCTCATCCAGCTGCGTTCCCAAACTAAAATGACACGTATCTGAAAATACCTGAGTTCTGGATAAGTTCTGGATAAGGGAGACGTGCTACTTCTTACGGTTTCTGTGTATAAATGTGATATGGTGCGCGTTTAGAATACTATGCACTGAATCCACCCATAAAACTAAAAGACGGAAATCTGGTTCAGTTCAAGGTGAGCACAACAAACTGACAAAACAGAAACTAAAATAAAAATGACTAGATAAACGGAATAATAATTAATTATCTTTAAATAGTGTCACACAATCTGCATTTGATAATACTAAATTAAAAAGAATCCTCTCTTCTCATTCGTCATCTGGACTGCCCGTGGCAAGCGGCAAGCAGCACACTAATTCAACAGGGCATGTTCCTTATGGCAACCAACTGGAAAGCCCTCTTCTGCTGTCCTGAACATCACCTGAGGAGAAACGCACACAGTTCAGCGGTACACATTAACCAGTGCTACCAGTCAACAGCAAGCACTGGACCAGTGCCAGCTGTCTATAGCTTGTGTGTGTATAATATATATGAGTAAATCCGATGATTTTCCAGATGAGTAACTGTGGTGTACTGTAGTAGTACAGTAGATGTATTTAAACATGTAATGAAGTACACAAGGTTTCCAAAGAAACAGGACATTTCGGACCCCATTTGAAAGAAAAAAAAAAAAAAAACCTTTATCTATAATATACATATATATATATATATATATAATATTTTCTAGAATAGATATTTTATATATGTTGCACAGATGGAGTGAGAGTGTGTGTGTTAGATGGCTGGAGCTCATCACCTGGACTGGGGCTAGTGCAAAAAGTTGTCTACTGTGGCGAAGGAGCAGGATCCGGATCGCACCCGGGCCATGAGCTGCACACACTCGGTGGCCTGGCCCAGAGCCAGCATGAGGGGAGGTTGCCTGGGCAGGTTCTGAGACTCTACAGGACAGCCAGGGAAGAGGGCCTGCAATAAACACCAGCACCACAGACCTGCGTGTGCGTGCGTGCGTGTGTGTGTGTGTGTGTGTGTGTGTGTGTGTTGCCTGGGCAGAATGTTGTTACCCAAGATAGCACTGTTGAGGGCAGAGCAGACAGCCTCTCTCTGTGTGGGGTTCAGCTGTTGGCCAACTGGGCAGTTCCATGGGTCTGAATATGCTAGGAGACTGAATGCATCCTACACACACGCACACGCACGCACACACGCGCACACACACACACACACACACACACACACACACACACACACGCACGCACACACGCACGCACACACGCACGCACACACGCACGCACGCACACACACAGAGACCGCAGAGAACACTAAAGACCTGCGATGTAACTCTGCTGTAACACAGCAAACTGTCCCTGTGCTCGGCGACTCGTCACAGCAACAGGGTAACATCAACATCAACACAGCACAGTGATCAACAGGGTAACATCAACATCAACACAGCACAGTGATCAACAGGGTAACATCAACACAGCACAGTGATCAACAGCTGAAGTTTGAATAATAGTAATAATATGAATGGCAAACGAGTACTGGAGTAAAGTTTCGTGTACAGCCTGCAGATTCTCGCTGAATTTACGTCACTTCCTGGTTTATTTGTAATTTGTTATTTGTTTATTAGTGCTTAGTATATTTTTTTATAACTACACAGACGTTCAGAAAATGCGGTCATCATAAAAGAATAACCATCCACACGAAAGAATAAACACCACCAGTGTCTGCGTTCCTCATCAAACACCACCCACCTCCTCCAAACCCCCCCACAATACCTGCAGCATCTTTTTGTGTGTGGCGTTCTTGCCGTACTGCCGCGAGAGCTGCTCGCTGAGCGTCTGGAGCTCGCGGCCGAACTGGATCATGCGCTCCGTCGCGGCCCGGTTGCCCGCGCACAGTTGCCGTGACGCACAGCCGTCCTCTGGGGAAGCAGAGCACACACACCGTTGCTCTTTTAAGACTTTTAAGGAAAAAAAAAATGCTCGCCGTCATGTTCACACATGTCTACTACACGCGTTTCTAAAGCCTGTGGATTACAGTCGAGTGCAGACTGGAGAACACAGCACTCCGTTTTCCTTCACTGTAACTGGTGTCCGTTGCTGTGGTTGATGTGCAAACATTCTGATCGTTTAATCAGCCGGATTTCATCCCAGATTGTAGCAGCTACAGGTGCATGAGAATAAACTGACGAGGAAGAATAGAGCAGAGAGGAAGAGCTGCTCTACCTTCTCTAATCACTGGGTACTGACACCAGGTCTGGGTTTGCAAGGCTTAATGTTATGGGGTTTGCAGCCGTGGGTGGCTGTACTGAACCCTGGCCAGCTAAGTCCAGCGTAGTCTGGGCTTCCCTACTGCTGTATTCAGCACCTGAAAGGATCAGCCGCTTCCCTCCAGACCATACTGGCTTGGATGCAGCTCAGCTACTTAGAAAGCTACAAACTCCCAACCACTAACAGACAGATCTGCTTCCTGCACTCAGTAACCTTGGAGAGAAAACATTAAATGAGATGAATTACAGAGATCTTAGTTTAGTAACACTCAGGAAGTGTTACTAGGAAGGGAGGAGAGGAGATGAATGGGTGGACCTGGCCCTCTCCTCCAGAGGACAGAGGGAAGAATGAGTGCCAATACTAGCTGGAATTATCACGGAGCTTTTCATAGATTACTGTGACAAAGTCATCTGTCAATAATTCAGTAATACCTGCCACTCCATTGCCCACACTGTTGTCATCCCCTTGCAGGATCTCCTGGTGTTTGTAGGTGCCGTTCATGATGCGGGTGGAGGAGTTCTCCGTCACGCCATTACTGTAGTGCTCTGCCTCGATCTCCATCTCACTGTCACTGTGTGCATACACGTGCCCATCACACACGTGCCCATCACACACGTGCCCATCACACACGTGCCCAGGCAGAAGTAGAGAGAGCCGAGAACTCAGCAACACTTACAATACACAATCTAGACTACACTCCAGAATCCATGAACGCAAACCTATCTAGAGGTATATAATGCGCTCCCTCCATCACACATATGCAACATTGCTCATGCATTCACTGAAGCACGTCACACACACACACACACACACACACACACACACACACACACACACACACACACACACACACACAAACTCTGAGGCACATGGATATCTTCCCACCAGCCACACTTAGGCACATGGACACCTCCACCTCCACCCCCCCACCCTACCTCCACCCTCTCATACCTAGTCTCTTGGTTGCTAGTGGCACTGTGGGGCTGGGACTTCGTAGAGTCAGTGGAGTTGGACTCCGAGTAGTTGACCGAGGAGGGTGAGGAAGATGGAGAGGAAGAGGCGGAGCCAGCTGCAGGATATTTACTGTGGCTCTTGGGTTTGTTGGAAGGGGTGACTCCGTTACTGCAGGCAGGACTGTCTGCCCCTAGTCATGATGGAAGCACACAGTTAGACACTTCACCTGAATCCCAGTACATTCAACTCAACACACACAAGAATCAGCTAAACTGGGCACATGCTATGAAGATCTGCACAAAGTAGTTATGCATGCATGTAAACTCAGTTTAACTGCTGGTCACCTGTTAAATATAGCATCTGGTCATAGTATGCCAGAAGATGAAAGAAGACCAACAAAGGCATGTGCCGATATACGATATTGCGATATATTGTGATATTTTGTGAAATTAAAGACCTAGGTAATGTTATCATGCAGACTTCATGATATCATCACTGCAGAAAAGCTGCAGAAGACACACAGCAGCGCAGCTTTGATAACAGTTCAAGTCCACATGGTGTGTGGAGCTCTGATCATGTGATTCTGTCCTTGCTGCTATGAGAGAGACGCAAACATAGAGAGTCTCCTCCATCAAAAAAGATCAGAAGTATAGAAATAAAACTTCGGCTGTAGAAGAAAAAAAAAAAAAAAGATGGCCAGTACTAATAATATGATGGCACATCTCTGTGGTAATCACCCAAAAGAATTCTGCACACTTAATGTTAGTCTGTAATCCTATCTGAACAGCATGGCGCTATTTTAAGAGTTTCAACATTTCCCCAACTTGACAGGGCAGACAGGTATCAGGTCGGATTTGTTTTCTAATGACTGAAATACAGTAAACTGGCATGAATTCAACGCACTTGCCAACATACATGTATTTTCTCTCATGACAGAGAGAGCATGTGCAGCGGGGAGAGAAAATACGTGCCCTTTGGCGTATCCCATTGAATCTTCCATAATCACAGCAAAAGGGCAATACGTCAGCATCACGTCACGCTGATCTCCAGTCAGTTATAGAGCAAATGCTACACAATGATGAATGATAAAGGAATGAACCTTTATGAAGACGGGTGGATGTAGATCGAGAGATCGTAGATCATAATACAAATACTTTCTTCAAAACATTTTTTTTTTCCCCCGTAAAATCTTACGTGCATAATAATTTGGAACATGGCGTATAGGTCCAGTTTGTGTTTGTGTGCGTCACCTGTGCTGTGCAGGTTGGGGTTGAGGAGTCCGTGCCGGGGGCTCTGGCTGGGGGATCCGGGGTAACTGTCCTGGGCTTTGGGGGAGCGGACGTTAAAGCATCGTACCTCACTGTCCGTACCGTTCACCATTTCCACAAACTGCCGACACCTGCAGGAGGGCAAGACCGCAGACAGAGAGATATCTACTAATCAAAAAGCCATGAAAACGACCACCCACTTCTTTGCAATCCATTATACCCTCTAACTGACACAAACACGGCATTAAATTGCCCGACAAGGATTTCTCTCGATCACTGAACGACACAGTAAACACCAGAGGAATTCGCTCCCATGGAATTCACTCCCATGGAATTCACCCCCTTTGTCCATGATGGCGCAGGCATTCGGGTTGCTTGGTTTCATTACAAATTCTGCTTCATTTTAATTCCAGGCAGGCAAAAGAACAGCCCTTTATGCAATGTGCCGTGGGACCGATTCCATTTGCAGTGTGCTTGATAATAACCATGAGTGGATGAGTCCAGACAAGCAACCCTGAAGAGTCACTGAAAAAGCACACAGTAAACAGGTCCCAACCGACATCCCACCATGTGTGAAATGCTGTTTGACAGGCTATTATATTTCAATCAAGCCACATGGTCACCTGAGCAACCTGATGATGAGGACAGTGAAGCCCGGCTATACTCTGTGGTCACAGCTCTGTGCTTTGACAGTTATCGCATATATTGACAATGATTCCTAACAAATTAGGTACAATACCTGCTACAAAAGTGAAAGCACCTAGCAAACATCACAGCACACGTCTGATGCGACATGTTCTCTCCCACAGTGGAATCTCCATTTTGTCAGCACTTGAAAACCCAAGACTACGTTCAGGGTGGAAGCAGAAAGGTAACAGAAGTGGGTGAAAGAAAGTTTAGCTGTCAATCAAAACCAGACAATCAACTAACGTGATTGATCCAGGGAGTAAGACCTTTTAGAGACAGTCAAGTCTATACGTGTACAGTCAAAGTGTGAATATGTGAAAAGAGTTTCAGTACATTAAATGAAACGTATTTTGGCATCTGTCATGCTTTTCACTGCTTAATCACACCCACACAACAACCTAAACAGAGAAGATCACTCTAATGAGCTTCATCTCACTGCACTTGTGCTTTCACTTCAAAGACACCCACACCCACACTCAATCACCTCTTTTGGAGTTCTGCTTATTTGAAGGCAATATATAAAAAGGAAACATTCAAAGTAGATTCTCAGTTTCAGTGAAACAAAACCCTGTGGATCTACCAAGAGCTGAAACAGTACAGCCCTGGAAGAGCCCATGGGAGGAATACATTATAACGCACACCACTGCTCAGTCGTTAAGAGATCTCAAAGCAGAGTATCTTTATCTCCCAGCATTCCAGGAGTAGATGTCCAAGAGTGAATCACAAACATGTTGAACTAGGCGAGCCCTGGCTCTGAAATGATTCATTACCAGCTCAAATAGTGTAGGCCTAAATCAGACCTCAACCAGATCATCAATAAAAGTGGGTACAGATCCTACAAGAGCAGGACTACCAGCAGCAAGCTTCCGTGCATGGATAATCTCACAATGCATCCAGAGACAGGAAGGAATCTTCATTGAACCATAGTCCCCATGGAAGTAATGCCATGGCAGATTAAGTTCCTTCAGAGAATGTACACCCAAAAGATAGGAGAGGTGGCTGGCATATGACAACCAATGGCTGGAAAATGCAGGAGTGAAAGAGATCACAGAGTTACTAATTATGTCACCGCAAGATCAAGCACTAAACACTAGGTTGATCGAAACAGGGATGTCTCACACCCGAGGAGACCAAGATGCAGAGGAGTCTCTGAAACAGTCCAGCACCTAAGAAGGAAGGAATGCAAAATGCAGGCAGAGAAAGCAAACACAACCAAGTCTACCACGTACAAGAACATATGCATCGTACATGAGCTGGACACACCAAATTACAAATGGGAGGAACCACAGAGTGGTGGAGAAAACCAAGGATAAGGTCCTTTGTGACTTCCATATCCAAATAGACATAATGATAGTGGACAATAAGCAGGAAAAAAAACGTCCCAGGTGATGGACAAATAAAAAGCTTAGAAAATTCCAGGGGCTGGAAGGAGAGAGAGAGAGAGAACATGGAAAGTTAAAACCAATGTTATCGCAGTGGTGATAGGGGACCTCCAAGTTGGGGGACTGGCTCCAGCTGATCCCAGGAATTACATCAATCTCAGACCAGAAGAGAGCAAATCCTAGGAACGGAAGCAAATACCGTGCTGCATGCTTAAACATCTGCTAGAAGACCAGAGTATGAGGGAAAAGATACAAAATACCCACTGGAAGGGTAAGACAAGAATATATAAGTAAAGTCTTTTCATGAGTACCATTTAAGAGTCCAGTTTTTAGTGTTTACCGGGTGATATCCCACCCAGCCCTTGCCGACAACCTGCCCAGCAGGGCTGACTAATAAAATCAGGAACAACACATCCTAAAGTAGTGCAGAACATTTCACAGGTGCATAAAAAGAAAACCGCAGCTGTTTGTAGTTAAAAATCCTAGAAGACAACGTGCTGTTGTTTTCTCCTACTGGACAAACACAAAAATGTACTTTATTAATAGAATCAAAAGGGCTCAGGAACACATACAGCAATACTTAGTTTTAAACACTCTGTGTCAGGGTTTGAGACTAACTCAAGTGATAAAGTGTTGGTTCTCACAGACCAAAAAAAAATGCAAGTAGCAACAGGAATGAGAAAAAACCAAACTGTGAGGAAAAAGGACTTACTAGAAAACTTGAGCTGTTTAAATGGGCTCTGTAAACTACTCGTACCCGGCTAGTGATTTCTTCATAAATCATCAAGATGAAGCAGCTGTTAGTACTTCCCCCTCTGACTGGCTACTTAAAACGAACATTGGAGAGGTGACCATAAAGTACAACGGTTTTCATAACATTTGTAGGAGAGGAAGGCCTGAGATATCCAGCACAGGAGGACGTGTGCTTTCAGTGCCAACATGTTACCATATTTTAATGAAGGGCTTGTTCGGTTTAGAAATCATTTCAGGCTTGTCATGGTGTGCTTCCACTGGACTTGGCATGGTGTGCTTCCATTACACCAGAGTTATGGAACTAACAATCTACACAAGATGGGCCTTTTGCAATGCCAGATCAGCTGGAAGATCTACTGCCAGGCATGCAGGTGTGTGTGTGTGTGTGTGTGTGTGTGTGTGTGTGTGTGTGTGTGGGAAGCCCCTCACTTCAACATGAAGAGTAAATTGGGGTTGTGTTCTAGGAGCCCAGGGTACAGCTGCTGTGTGGCTTCGATGGCCTCCCCGACACGACCTGCCAAGACCAGCTTCTGTATTCCTGCACACACAAACACAGGCTTACAATCCATGCGGGTTGCCAGATCTATACAAAAGCAGCCTCAACACCAATATGAATAAGATAAAAATCATGCCCAAAACCCAGTCTGTGTTTATGGACATTTTCAGAGGAATAGGGTTTGTGCACGGTGATCTAGGGTCATTATGTCTGCAGAAAAACTAAAGGTAAACTTCTGGCAACCTTTAATTTGCATACAACCTTTAACCTTTAATTTGCATATACTACATTTGTAAATAACTGTTGCATTTGTAAATGTCTGTTTGTATTGGAAAACAGATAGCATGTTTATTTCTAACAAGCCTAATGCTACAGTGAATACCTAACAGGACTCCAGTCAGTAACACTGCAGTGACTTATTGGTGTCTGAACTGAAGTCTCTTAGAAAATGAGTACTGGTCTAGGATCAGATTTTCTGCATTCTTTATCAGTCCTTTGGTACTACGTGATAAGAACAGACTGAACTGTGAACTGAATTTTTGAATTTTGTCTCGCAGCCTACAATAAAGCCAGGCTTACACCCGACACGTTGTCAAAGGCGTGAAGAGCCAGCAGCCATAAACCCAACAGTTCTTCCTGAGTATCGGAGTTCAGGACTATGGGGAGCCCTGTGTGATGGATTTTCAGGGAGTATGTTTGCACAGTCAACTGTAGAATACGGAAGAATACTGCTAGGATGAAAGCAATATCATGAATGCATAGACGTGCGCTTCGATTCGCACACCACCCATACATCTAGGCAGCAAACATATAATTCAGCCTTAATCATATCAGATAAACACATAATTCAGCCTTAACCATATCAGACAAAACCACGTCAGACAATGCAGATCAGGCAAATATAAACTCCAACATCACTGATTGGAATGTCATTGATATTCTAAGCATCCATGTATGGGATAAGATCACAGATATGATGAATGGATGGAGAATATGTGGAGCCTGTGCGTTTGTGTGTGTGTGTGTGTGTGTGTGTGTGTGTGTGTGTGCGTGCGTGCGTGCGTGCGTGCGTGCATGTATGCGTTTCCTCACTCTGTCGGTTCTTTATGGAGGTCTGGTCCTCCTGGATCATGGTCTCTGTGGCTCGGGCAAAAGCCATGGCCGTAGCACAGTACCCATGATGCACCAGGTAGCTGGACACCATGCTGGAGACAGAACCGTACACAGTTACTGCAGAGATGTCCTTCAGCTGCACACGGTGAGTTATGCCTTTAAGATACAATGTATTTTTAAATTACTAAGAAATGAGCTGAGGACTCATTTATGCTAGCTTCAATAAAAAGAGCAAGATCTAAGGTAATACTGTCTGTGCAGGGAAATCCTGTGCTCACAACAGATATGGTGACTACTACAGTGGGTGGGTGGCTTGTGCAATACATCGTTCTAAACTTTGATCGTAAGCACTTACAAATGATCACAGTTCTTGATATCATTGTAATCAAAATACACATAAAATGTTTAAAAGGCACTAATATACTGTATATTGAATTCATTTCACCATGGATACATTGATCGTAAGCTTTTTTTTTGTTTAACCTCTAATATTGGGGGGGGGGGTCCACCTATAATTTAAAGGAGACATAACAGATTAGACAACATACAATTTGGGAAAAATTGGAAGGAACTTGAATAATGATTTAGACATCATGTGCTCTCTGTGCTTAATCTGTAATCTGTAACTTAATCTGTAACCTTTTAGTATTGTTTAGTCACTGTGTATCACTGAGGCTGCATAATTAGAAAAAAACATGGTAACCATTCAGAGTCCAAACTAGACTTTTGGTTTGGTTTTATACTGCAGCATATCATTAAAACCAGTAATCATCTGATTTTAAAACCACACCCCTAATCACGCCTAACGTGACTGTAGCGTGTTTATGTTGCAGTGCTGTAAAAATGGCCGCTCACTTCTGCAGCACAGCCTGCCACTCCCCCAGCCTCTCTCCGATGGGGAAGCGTGCGATCATGCCGTGGATCTTTGCCCTCCACTCGCTCATGTAGTCCTCTAGGTCGAACACAAATGGTTGCTGGCCAAAGTTAGCATCCACAATCTCACCAGGAGTCTGCAGGCCTACTGTGGGATACAAGTTGGGCTGGGGACGGCATAGAACAGGGTGGAAAAACCAAGCAAGAGAGAACACACACAGAGAGAGAACACACACACACACACACACACACACACACACACACACACACACACGCACACACAGAGAGAGAGAGAGAGAGAGAGAGAGAG
>JAOYMR010000026.1:20917018-20931001 GCA_025802075.1 Tenebrosternarchus preto | reverse complement strand
AGTCATATATGGAATGAAAACAAAAGATATTAGAAATGCATTTATTATGATCTTTAAAAAATAAAGGTCACTTTCACCTAAACACAGCAAGCCAGTCCTACAAGTCCAGAAGCGGTTGGTAAACTGCACAGTAAAGTCCACTGCTCATGCTCAGGTCAAGGTCTTCGGATGCTAAAAACACCCCTGGACACTGGAAAGAGAAGCTGTGCTGCACGGAGAGGTCGAGAGGTCAAGAAGCGAATCGAAGGAGGCGGGGAAGCGAGTCGTCTGGGGGCGGCGTAGGAAACACAACCAGCAGGATGCGTGTCGAGACTCCAGAGGGAAGCCAACACAATCCACCGACGTCACTGAGCGCGCAGGACCGGCCCATCAGAGATGCCTGAGGGCAGTCAGCTTACGTGGACCCACACACCATGAAGACCGCAGCCCTCTAGTAACGACCCACTGGCCTTTCAGGATGTGAAATGCTTTTATCATTCTGTGCATGTTGAAGCAGATGAGCTCACAGAGGTTCTTGGATGTTGTTTAAATAGTCTCTATGTAAAAGGAGGGGAAGTCTAGATTTTCTTTGCATCACTTGACTAGAACATTTGAGGCAAAATACTGCACATCAAGAACCAGGAAGTGACCCCCTGCAGAGTGGAGGCAGAATGGGTGTAGGCCTACACCCAAAGTTACAAATGAATGACAGGGCTTTTATCCTTTTTTGTTTACACTAACTGGGCTTAAGCATTGAGTGCTTCACACAAGTTTAACCCAGTAAACGCTCAGCTACCATTAAACATTGGCCATCTTTCCTTTACACAAACGGAAAGCAAGTCGAAAATCCAGCAAAGCACGAGTCCATTTTGTTTTTTCGGGATTCTGCTTATCCCAATTATCCAAAAAAGCTGAGACTGCTCTTATCTTGACAAAGCAGCGACGCGCACAAATTAACTTCAATTTAGCCTTGAGAAACGGAAACTGGCACACTGGCCAAAATAGCACCGAAATCACAAGGGTGAGTATGGAGTAGCAGGTTAAATCCTGTTTGAAAGTCTCGCTGGTTATAATGTGAAACATATATAGATAGATTAGGACGGGCGGCTGATCCAGAAATGACTGCTTTTGTTAGTAGCAATACAAAGACATTACGCGAGTCACAAATACAATCCACTGTCAGTGATCAACACACTATATTATACACTCTCCTTCACTCCACACAATAACATTATATTATAAAATCCATATTACATTTTTTAAATACACAGATTTGTAAAAAGCATCAAGACCGTAACAGGTTCAACAAGCAATAGATTACCTATGAAAGACTACCTACAGTGACAAGTGAAGCTAAAAGAGGGCTGAGGGCTGTTTAACCTGTGATCATAAAATGATCATAAAATTATTATTTTCTCTACATGACTAAACCCTTTATACAAAGACAAAAGAAACTAGTACAACATAGTACTAGTACAAAATAGTACTCAAGTTAGTAAAAAATAGCACAAAGTATATATATACACACATACACATATATATATACACACACACTCCCTATATAAACAGAAAAAGCACAACAGACTTGCGGTCGCACAACGTGATATAGGTAATCAGATCTAGTGTCAGATTATGTTGAAAAGCGATCTGTCAGCCGTAAGTTTTTATTGAGCAATTTTGCTCATCAACCGAGATTCGCTCTATTAATGGCACTCGTGCATGTGACGTTTGACTGATGAATGCGCCTGTGGATGCATCTGAGCGACATTTTTTATTAACATTTGAAACGTGTGTACATTCGATAGGCCGATGCGCTCTGACCCCTTTAAAAAAAAAAAAAAAAAAAAAAGATCATAAATCACTAATGCAGAGTAAACCCATTGGATCCCTACTGCAGCAGGCAGAGCAAATTGGGTTCACTGTTAAGGTTATAAAATGAAAAGGGGCGCTTAACCGATCGTGAACGTCAACATTCGCGTTTCGTTACGTTTCATCATAGCGCTCAACTGGTTAATAACACAGTACATCTGCAATGAGTAAAAGCAAGCAAGAGGCCTTTGTATCAGTCATTCAGGAAATTCAGCTGGAATTGAGCGCATAACCCGTGCTAGTTATATCATTCGTAATGACTTGAGCGGTCCAGTAATTCACAACTAGGGAACCATCAAATGTTTATTTCGCCCACACATGTTTACTGGTCAACATGTACACGCGCAGGTTTTACCTATTGTACAGGTATAATAATAATTGGTAACTATATACATCTGCAGTCAAGCTAGCCATCTTGTTATTATCACACAAAAAGATTAAAGTTTTAACAGATAATTCAGATAATCGGCCTGTTCCAATAGCAGTTTAGAGGAGAACCACAGCGTAAACCTTTCTAGCTGGGTAAACTGTTCAAAAGCACCCAGGAAAAAACGATTATTAATCGGCGATTTGAATAACATTTCTTCTTTATTCTGCTCTGTATTGTACCTGGCTACTACCTGTATTGTCCTGTCTGTGCTTCACTAACATTTGCTAGATTTTAACAATTTACTTGTAAATGTTTATATTTTTATGTAAATAATACATGGCTTATAATGCCTCATAGCCAATGTTAATGGGACAGTTATAAAGTAAATACTCGACTAAAGTTATATTGTCAAACAAGACTTGGACGATGGGCAATGTAACCATGGTTTGCCTTAGCTGGCGAGCTAGCTGTTCGCTAGATCGCTAGCTGCTTTCGCTAACCGAATTGTGAGATGGTTTGCTAGCTATATCTGTCATCCATTTGGGCATTCCTCTTTCCTCTTTTGAAACAAAGCAGAAGGACGGGAAAGCAGCTCAAACTAGATCGGGGAGATTGTATACACACAATCGCACACCGCCAAACACGACGCTCACTGTCTTTGGGACTGTCAAGGCCCGACAGATAACAGCCAAACAACATTTTAGAGTGTGTCACATCTGTATACCTTTGTAATGCACCCGCAGGTTGTTCTGTGAGAGCCCGATGAAGCTGTATTTATCCTTGGGGCTCCAGGATCGGGGTAAGGGGGTCTCTTCCTCATTCACGGCCGGGTACAGCCGCTTCAAACGTTCGTTTAGCTCGTGTTCTTGATAATTTAAAGCAGGATCCCCTGGCAGCAGGTTCCCCGCTCCGAGATCTGCCATTTTTGGTTATCTGTTTTTCTTTTACTAATTCCTACCCTGTTGTGTCAATCCGCTAAAAAGGGAGAGCAATAGACTGAGGAGAAACAGCAGTAGCGATATCCCCGGATAACCAATGCTCTACAGTCGTATCTTCCGTTACGTGTGGGTACTGTAGTTGAAAATATAGCCCTGCGCAACACACACCGACGGCAAACCGAGAGAGCCATCAACTACACGACCCATAAATAACTGTACTTGATACTCTGAAGAGGGAGGGACGTAGATGGTAGTACATGTAGTTTAGTAATTATTGCACATTCATAGTGCTTTCTCAGTGTAACTTTTAAGTCTTGTAAGAAACAGCATCACTGTTATGGCACTTGAACAACAATTTCACACACAAGTGCTTTTACTAAGAACATTACAATTCTTTATGTAACAAAGACTATAACAATCCTTATGCATTTCAGACACTGCGAGTGTATTATTACACGGAACATGTGCAGATAGGGTCATCATGGAGGCCCCTTTATAGGGCAAATCGGCAAAATGTTCGGTAGTTACACATTTTTCAGTAACACTATTCTTGGAGTTTTATGACGTCACATAACAATGCTTAGTTTCTTGATGTCCAGTATAGCATATGTATATGTTTATAATGTCTAGTATATAGTTACTGGAGTACTAATAATTACTACGTGAACAGAATTAGTATTATTACTGTTCTAATAAGCTATGTACTCTGTTAAAACTAACCATCTGTGGCAAACGAGCTCAGAAAAACAAGTCCATGGATCATGTGGGACATATATGATATGGTTCATTCTTGCCCTAATGAAATGTTATGTAAAATCTAGAATATTGACGTTACACAAAGAATGACATAATAAAAAAATAAATATATATTTATCTATGCTAAACTTTATTGAAAACCTCTGCTACAATGGAAATTGTTATGTTTAGTACTCACAGCGAAATATTTTTTTTATCAGGCAGGCTTTGGTCTCCTTTCAATCCGAGGTCTTTATGGGGTCCTTTAATACCATGGTAACCACTTATAAACAACAACAATGCCTCGCTACTGAAGTTGCACCGTGAAGAACGTAAAAATTGTAGTGAAAACACGATCATTTGGTATAAAATTCCACATGTCGACACAAGAGGATACACGATTGCCGCCCATATCAATGTTTGAAAGGCAAGAATACATGTATTTAACAATAACTTAATAGTAACAGGAACCAACAAACAAGAATTCAAGCTCGGCAAATAGGACTTTCCTGGCTAAGCTAGATAGCTAGATGTCAGTAGAAAACTGATATTGAGCGGTGCCATATTCTATCCGTAGTTTATTGTTTCCGAATTGTCTTTGTTCCAGAATTTCATCAGAGAAGGTGGTTCAACGGCCTAGCTCAAAAATATTTACAGTAAGTTAATTACTAACATTATTAACACCAAGGTTCGTTTGAATTAGATTTACTTTGTCTATATCATAAACATTTTATTTTAAACTTTCAGGCTAAAATTGGAAGTACATTTGGGTACTTTTCAACCTGGCCTGCACATGTCAGTTCCCAAATTGTCAAGTCTAGGGGTCAAAAAGATGCTTTGTCTGATTTGAACACTCAACATGGGTATGTCATTACTTCTGGTATATCTTTCTGACATTGATATAGACAGTTGTATTATTCATAGAATGGCCAAGTTACAGTAGCAGTTGAGAAGAGATGAGTATTTCAGACTATTTAAAATTCAAGTTAATTTTTTAAAAAGTTTTCACTGTGTACATTATTATATTGGAGCATATATAGTAGATTCTACAGCATATATATTTCAGATTATATAATGTATATATAGTACATTCTGTGGTTCTTACCTCAAAATGCACTCCTGCTGCAGATATGGTTATGAATTTGGAAGCTCTGTAGCAAAGCCACGGTTTCTGGAACAACTAGAATGCTATCTTAAGAGAGAACTGACATCTTTAGACATGCACAGCCCTAAACTCCAGGAACAAAAACTTCAGGTTAAAAAGCTTTTTGGTTCATATATAGCACAGAAATGTATAGTTACAGTTGTTATAATTTTTTCTAGTTATTCATGCGCTGTTACAGAGTACATGGTATATATAGAGAAGTATTCAAATTCACTCTGAAGCACACTGTTTATTCACTTGTCTTTACGTCTGTTATGAAGGCATACCGGGAAGTTTTTGTCTATTTTATTGAGGCCTTTAAAACATACAAGCCATTGTTGTCTGCTATCAAAAAGGAATACGACACCACTCTAGGTATATATATATATATTTTTTTTTGCTTTTATTTTTGTGATGTAACAAATTATATAGCCTTGCAATGGCCTTCTAAAATTAGAGAAAGAAAATATTCTGCAGAATGTAACAGTTTTACCAAACATTAAAGTAGTTATAAATGAAAGAAGCTTATTATAGAAATTATTATATAAGATTATTATGTAAATTATATAAATTTAACTTCACTTTAGTAGTTTAAGTAAAGCAATGTAACCTCAGCAGTGTCTTAAATGCATTAGTAGAAAATCTAATTATTATATCTAATGGTGCAATTGTAAAATGCAAAAGAGGATTATAATTGGGATCTACTAAGCGCAAGTTCTACTAAAGTGTTGTGACTCCCTTCTTGCAGCATATCTACAGGAGCAGATCCGAGAAATGGAGCCTCTCCGTGCCCAGCTGGTACTGTTATCCGAGCAGTGTGAGCAAAGGATCCTGGGCTTGAGAGAGCTGGAGAGGGCTGAGATCAGGGCTTTGAAACAGGAGCACCAGCATCTGCTGCAAGTGATTGACAGCATGAAGGAGCAACAGCGAAGCTTGCAGACTCAGGTTGGACCTGGTCTTCCATCCATTCAGTTATGATTTGTTTTGATTGACCATCCAGTTATAATCTAGTTTTCTACATGCACAGGATAATGTACATATTTTGCATACTTAGTGTATTGGATTGTTATTAAAAGTCTTAAAAAGTGTTTGAGATGAAAGCCTCAGTGTTTATATGTAGGGGTAAAAATATTAATTGTTGCATTACAGTTTATCCCATTATCTAATGTAAAATCTGTTTGTTTATCTTGGTGCAGTTCTTAAAAATAACATGACAAGTCATTCACACTGTATGGAGTATGAGAAGTAAATTAAAAAAATATTCAAAAATTAGACAAAAAAACAAAAATTAGACTCTAAAGCAGGTTGTTCAAAAAAATGTAGATCTTCAAACATGCGCTTATTTTTTTCGGAATATTGGCCTCTTCTTTCTTGTGACTGTCCCAGGTGTGTCATCTGAAGGAGGAGCTGGCAGCGCAGTATCTCCTCTACAGGGAGGAGCGGGATGCACGCAAGCTGCTCATCGCTAGTATCAGCAGCGCAAGCTTCAGCCCAGACGAGGAGCCTCAGGATAAGCAGGATGGTGAAAGCAAATAACCTGGAAGACTAATAGATGTCTTTGAACACATAGAGGCACAGAAGAACTTCTTCCACTGATTGCAGTTGGAATAACCCCGGGTACTTCAATGTATTAATTCTTCCCTCTTCTTCTAGAGGTGCTAAAAGATGATGATCCTGTAAAGGAAAAGCTGGCTCTGAAGGTGTGTAGGGAGGATCTAACCAGGGCCCAGGTGGAGCTTAATCGCTTGCATGCAGAATATGGAGATGTGGTTCCTCGTAGGGACTGGGAGAATCTAGACCGTATGTACCAGGAGAACCTATTAAAGGTATAAAATTCTTGTCATGCCTTCACATCCTACTAAAAGTAAAAACGCCCATCCAATATAGTCTGACTGCTGATCCCAAACTTCTCTGTTACAGCTGGAGACCTTACAGTCAGACTTTGACCTAATGAAATCAGAGTATGACATACTGCTAAGTGTACATCGAGAAGTCAGCATGCAGAGAGACAGCCTAAAGAGTGAGCTAGAGATGTTTCAAGGGGCCTCCACACCAAGACCTCACTGGGAGCAGTGTGCAGGTATACCGCTATATACTGTTCTCCAAAGCCTACTAAAGTGTGCATACAGTGTGCATAGTGCATAGACTGTAACTGGATTGTTTGTGTAATGCTCCTTATTTTGCATAAGATGTGCTTGGGAGCAGGGAGCACTGGTCTGAGATCTCTGATGGCCAATCCAGCCAGAAAAGGCTACAGATTTTGCTGGAGGAGCTAAGCAGTGTTAGCTTGGAGCAGAAGGAGTTCTTTACTGGGCTGGTGAGATCCTACAATATAAAAGTCATGGAAGTCCTCTGGATGCACTTCTTTTGATAACTGTTATTGCCCTCCCCTGAGACATGCCTTTGATTAAAGGCAAAAAACATTTTTTTAGGGCACCTCCAGTGATGTTCCCATCTATCTGCGCTATGAAGGACAGCTGAGGAACCTCAAGTTGAAAAAAGCTGGTGTTCTCAAGATTATCAAGGACATATGGAAGGAGAAAGCATCTGAAGATGAGAAGGTCCTCAGTTTAGTGCCTCTCAATCAATCAGACAGTTGTGTAAGAAGTGGTATGACATTTTCATGTACGTTGTCTCATATTTCTGTTTTTTAATTTTTTATTATTATTATTTTTTTAAAAAGCTGGATGCCAACAGTGACTTGCAGGAGTTTCTACAGCAGTATCTGAAGAAGCATTATGGCGAACAGGCAGGAGAGTGGGCCTACAGCCTGCTGGATGCCATGAAGCGTTACCTGAAAGATGACTTCATAGGCCTCTTCTATGACATTCTCATTGGCAAGGTGTGTGCTTGAAAACTAAGGCATCACTTTTGATGCTGGGAGTTTTCTTTGTTCTCCATGTCTCAGCAAGCAAATGAAGTGCACATGCTCACCGAGAGCATGTGGCCCTAGAATTAAGCCTAGTGTTTCTGTGTGGCAGGTGGATGAGAGTGTGTACCATGGGCAGACTCGCCTGCTGTCTCACCTGCTCAAAGTGTTCATACAGAGTGACAATACCAAGACAGGATTGTTAACTGCATCTGAATTCAGGTGAGGGACGTGTAAAACAGAAAACGTTCACTTGAACTGCAGAGCTGATTAGAAAACTAAACCGTTCAAGCCGTCTCTTTTTCTGCTATGTCTGGATATTTATTCTGTGGCATCTGCAGCATTGAATTAATTTGAATAAATTAGTAACTGGTTTTCAGTGAAGCCCTGAGGATGGCTTTCCCCCTGAAGGGGTATCATGATATAGAGGAGCTGGTAATGGCTGCTCAGTCAGACCAGGAGAACAGTAAGGGAAGCCTTGCCTACCGGAGGCTGTACACAGAGGTGAGCTCTAAAACACTCCATAAACATAGCACTAAATGAGCATGCACTTTGTTTTCACTTGGCTCATAGTGCCTTCTGGTGTAACCTGCTTTATTATTTTAAATCATTGTAAATCACAAAATTTTAAATACAAATGTGGGCTATAACACACATTGAAAATACATATCTTGTATGATTTATTTTGAACAACAAAATAATACCATCTAATGTTTGTCACTACAGGACTCTGATGGGAAACACAGTGAATTCTTGGGTCTGGTAAAAAAGCAGGCCATGGCAGAGAGACATCAGTATATTAACCAGCTGAAGGTACAACTAGGAGGCAAAGGGTGAGAGATTGTGTTAATTAATATAGATAACAGTTCATTAATATAGCTAACTGAACTGCTAATTGAGTTTGGTCACCAAGGCTGAAGAGTGCTATCCCACATGATGTTCTTGCAGGGAAGTGGGTGTGGAGGATTTAAGAACCGCTTTCAACATCATTGATCCCACATTGGATTCTGCAACTCTGGACTGGAATTTGACCATAGCCTTCCAAACTAAAGAACTGCACCTGTACACAGCACTTCTAAATGCTGAGGTTGCACTACAGCGCCTCTCTGTGGCCAATGTGAGCAGGGCAGGCCCTATGCCTCAACAAGTGTAAACTCATCACAGTTCATTTTGACATGAATGCATGAAAATTCACAATAAAGTATGAATACAGTCTGCAATAAAAAATTTTTTATTAAAAATAAAAGTAATAAAAGTAAAAACCTAATTGAAAAAGTAGAAAAAATACTCTTGCTCCTACTTTATAGATTTAACAGTTTATGTAAAATTATATTAAAAACTTAAATGTAAGGAAAAGTGGCTTTATAAACAGTACTGTGGACTGCAAAAACTGATAGCAAGTAATAGACTTGACAGGAACATTGGTATCTCAAATGTCACCTCTATCTTACTGAGCTAAAAATATTAATTCTTAGATGGTGTCAAATGTTTAATAATTGTTATGGTTACACTGTAATACTTTTGAATTAAATAATGCTATGTAGCACTAAATCTGTCCTCTGTAAGCACATTCCTATACACCAGTCTATCAGTTTGAGTGAAGGTGGTGATTTGTGTTATCAGACATGTAGCTCCACTCCATGGTTTCTGGGCTTGATTAAATCAGAATGATTGATTCTTTTTAGGATGGGTTAGAGAGTGCCCAAAGCACCTAGAGACCAAGGGTCTCATGACCCCGTCTGTTGTATGACTGCTGTTATATTGCACTAATGCTTTTTGCCCCAGTGAAAATACAGATTTGTGTGGCTTGATAAGCAACATATGCTGGTGCTCCCCATTCACTTCTTAAAGACGCCACTGACTTGATTGATGTTTTTGATGAATAGTAACATATAACACCCATGTAACAAAGTCTACAATTCATTAACTGAGAGTGATTTGAAGCTTGTTGAAGGACTCATCGTGTGGAAAGCCTCAACACCTTGGTCAGTTCATAAAAAGATGCGTTCAAGTTTCTCCTAGGAAAAACAATACCTCATTCATAGGAAATGAATACGAGTACGTGAGCTATTATTCATGTGAGATGTAATTCATATAAAAATGACATCTCACGTGTGTTATTGTTTGTCTTTTTGATGGGTCTGTTGTATGTAATTAATTTACAAGATATCTAACTCCAAAACAACAATTCCCAGCGTTCAAATATGTAAGCGGTCTGAGCATGCTCGTCTGAGGAGGCAGCTCAACTTCTCCACCGCGCGTCGTAATCGCCATAACTGGAACCGGGGATACGGTTTGGGCTCACAGAGGTAAGCCGTTTGTCATAAATATCACGTACTGATTAACGTGGTATTTGTTATCCCACCTCACAAGTACGCGTTATTATAAAATCTTTTAAATTCCGGCGTTAACCTATAACAGCTATTATTTTCATGTGAGACATGACGCTAGCTAGTTAGCTGTCTTATAGGACACGCCTATGTTGTACGACAGAACTGTTGACGGGCCGCGCTTATGGCTAGGTAGCTAGCCTAGCCTAGCCTAGCTTAGCCTAGCTAATTCTCCCAACGAAAGTCCGTTGGACGGCTCAAGTGGCGCACGAGTATTTTTAGAATGGAACGAAAGCACGTGCTGTCTGGAGTTGCATGTCCCTTTAGAGCGATACCCCACGGCAGTGGGCAACAACGTCAGCCGCGAGCCAGCGCGTTCACATCTTTTAGTCATTATTGTAGCTGTACCAGCCACAGCCGACACATTCCATGTTAGCTAGCGCTAAGATAGATGGACAGTATTAGCATGTTGCATGGGTTCAATGAATCGCAACCTACTCAGCTAATGTTAGTTCAGTGGTAGGTGTGTGTGTGTGTATAAATGTACACAAGTTGTTTAGTTTGTTCTTTTTGCAGTTGAAAAACTGATTGTTTGAAATCAAGCAACGGTATTGCAACTTCATTTTAGATAGTTTGGTTAGCTAGAAACTGTTACGACGTAAGCTTTATTCTGCTAACGTTAAACGTTAGAATGAGCTAGCTAGCTAATGTTAACAATTTCTTCTACAGCCAAGCCTGATAACTGACCAAAAGCCTAGCTAACTGTTAATTGACATAGCTACCTAGCTATCATAGGTAGCTACGGCACTAGGTCTCACATTCTAATCAGCTACTTGGGTAATATCATGGTTATTTGGATAATTAAACGGGAACTTGGCTAGATAAGTGTTTACTATGGTTCACGTTGTTTACTGGTTGCTGTTTAGTTCAAAACAAGCAGAAGTTACTTCATATCGTCTGTATGATTAGTATGGTCAGTTTACAGAAACATTTGTGTAAAAAAAAGGTCTCGTTTAGCTATCGTTAGCAAACTAACAAAGTCGTACGATCGTGAAGCTTGTAGTGTCACTTTTTCCGAATAGCTAAGTTCTCCAGCTTGCTACCCATGCGACATTCCACTGCCATCCAAACATCACTGTCGGTCTAGGGCGTGTGTTGGGGAGCTGACGAGCATAGTTTATTCCGACTCAATGGCTATGTGTTGAACGCAGTGTCAGAAAATGTCAGTAACTGCGTGGGGCGTCCAAGCGTCCTCTAAATAGGAGTAATAACGAGACTCCTAGGTTGTGGTCAACTATAATAATTAAGTTATCGGTTTTAGATGGAACTGTAGTGTGTGTGTGTGTGTGTGTGTGTGTGTTTTTATTTTTTTAACACCACTGACGCATTCTGTTCAATTATTAACCACACTCAGACATGCCACTGCAAAGTTGCTTAAACAATAAAAACACTTAATATTAAGTAAATAATAATGTTTGTAAATAATATTAGTAGGAAGACAACTAGTATTAGTAGGTGACATGGCAATTTTGGTAGAAAATACCCCCCTCCCCCTTTTGACGCTGTGATGGATTTAAATAGGACTGTTGATTCAGGCACTTTTCCATTGCACAGGAATGCACTGCACTTGGAATACTCATTTGTTATGGTTATATTATTTCTTGATGTGATGTTTTTGGATTTGTTGGAGGCATTCATTGGGTAGTTCGTTGTGTCAGTGATGATACATCTCAAGCGCATCATATATATTTTGGTTATGTAATACAGTCAATTTTGCTGAGCCAGATTAAGATGTTCCTATTTCATGTGCTGATTTACACATTGTTGATCCAGTTTAGTCCACTACTATGACTAATTAATGTCTGGAAAATTAGCTAACAAGTAATAGAACAATATGACCACAAAGTAGCATCATTTAATTACACACATCATAGCATTACACACTTGCCACAAACTTTGCAGAGGCAAAATAATCTCAAATGACCTAGCCTGCATAGTTTCTGACTTATACAAATGAACAAAAGTACATTTCATATCTGAAAACTACTGATAGATGTCATGAACTTGGAATAAATTTAAATATGGATACAGTAATGTTAAATTTCCTGGACTTATATAATAACTGACAATTAGCACCTTGTGTACTATACTGGTATTTATTACCAACAGTCTTACCTTAATGCATTTCACAGGTAAATCAAACATCACAGTTCTTGTAACCATATCTTGCAGGTAGCACAAAATGTAACAAAAGTTATATTGCCTTTTATTTTAAACCTTTCTAAAATGTTATGTGCCGCTTTTGCTGTGAACTAGTGTAGGGATGATAAAACCTGCTGTTAGAAACTAAAGCCTTGCAGAAAAAAAATAGTTGTAATTAGTGACCAAAATTCCAATATCGAACAGGTAATAATAAATTAAAATGAGTCTTGTTGGCAAATAATGTATTGGCCGCAGATATATTATGCACTTAGACATTCTAAAGCTGATTTTATTAATAAATTCAAAAATGTTAGATATATTTGTTACATTTACTTAGTCAGACTGCAATGTCTGAGCTATGTGTAGTGATTTTAGAATGCATTTTGTTTGATGCTAATTGATGGTAATACATTTCCATTACTTGTTTGTTATATTTACGGAGTGGCACCAGTTCAGATCAAGAAGAGCATAATTTGTATACAAAAAAAATGTCTCGGTTGATCAGTTGCATTTGAGGTTATATGGAAAATCTGTAAATTATATTTCCATAATCATTCATTTTACTATAGGTTATCAACAGATGCTATAGAGCACTGAGTAGGACATGCAGTGTAAATATTAGGAACGTTTAAAGTTCAAGTTCAAACCCGGTTCTTGATGAATCCTTTTTCCCACTAGTGCCTGTAGCTGGTGAATCAGGATGGGAGACAAGCCGATTTGGGAACAAATAGGGTCCAGCTTTGTGCAACATTACTATCAACTGTTTGACACAGACAGAACTCAGCTTGGATCAATATATGTAAGTATTAAAGAGGTAATATGTTTAAAGTACGTTTGGATCAATATATGTAAGTATTAATAGGTGATGCGTTTATTGTACATTGAGGGCTTCAGTTGGGTCTCTGGTCTCATTCTTAGAGCAGTGTTATAAAATGTATCCCTTGTGTATTTAAGTAGCGCTGTATGCAAGCTTTCTTTGGTCTTTCAAAATGTTGATTCATACTTAGTCTCACTAGTTTTCAGCAGAGCCGTCTTTTGTATAAGAAATGTTTTCTGCACAGTTCCTATTGTAAGTAATGTTTATTTATATCGCACTTATTTCAGACAAAAGTCACAGTGAGTTCACAGAGATAGTAACACCAAAAAGACAAACAGAAGTTGGACATTTAAAAAGAAAAATACAATAAGAATGCAAGGGAATAAAACAGAATACAGACCTGGAGCTCAAGGTTTAATCAAATGCCTGTTTAAAAATAACTGCTCTTTAAAAGGATCAGCAGAAACTGCAAGCTTCATAGATGCAGGCAAGGCATTCCATAATTTAGGATCAATAACCACAAATGCTGGATCTCAAAAAAGTCTTTAAACAAGTGTGTGGAAAATGAAAAAGATCACCAGATGTAAGGGACCGAGCTGGTACATTGGGATAGTGAAGGTCTGACATATAAGCAGGAGCCTGACCATGCAAAACTCTAAAGGTAATGGTGAGAACCTTACATTTTAATCATAAATGCAACTGGAAGAAAGTGAAGAGATTGGCTACCATT
>JAOYMR010000026.1:20903971-20916918 GCA_025802075.1 Tenebrosternarchus preto | reverse complement strand
TACAATAAGAATGCAAGGGAATAAAACAGAATACAGACCTGGAGCTCAAGGTTTAATCAAATGCCTGTTTAAAAATAGCTGCTCTTTAAAAGGATCAGCAGAAACTGCAAGCTTCATAGATGCAGGCAAGGCATTCCATCATTTAGGATCAATAACCACAAATGCTGGATCTCAAAAAAGTCTTTAAACAAGTGTGTGGAAAATGAAAAAGACCTAGATCACCAGATGTAAGGGACCGAGCTGGTACATTGGGATAGTGAAGGTCAGACATATAAGCAGGAGCCTGACCATGCAAAGCTCTAAAGGTAATGGTGAGAACCTTACATTTTAATCATAAATGCAACTGGAAGAAAGTGAAGAGATTGGCTACCATTAGACCCCTTATACTGGACTCCCTTTGTCTCCTGGGTGACCTAGTTTAGCTTGTAAAACATTATTTGCAAGTTAGTCCGAATAAAACTGCATCACAGCATCACGTATTTGTGTGTTTCAGTATATACAGGCATTCCCTTTATCTTTGGGCTGTCCAAATGTCTTAACTGTGATCTGTAATTTGTCAGATGTAGTGTACATTTGTCAGTCATTGGCTTCTTCTGTTCACTACCCATTAGAGTGTGGGAAGAATGGGAAATGGTTTGGCATTCACATTTGTCACACTGGCCTGTCAGCTAATTTACCTGCTCTCGTTCTCTCTCGCAGATCGATGCATCATGCCTTACGTGGGAAGGGCAGCAATTCCAGGGAAAAGCGGCGATCGTCGAAAAACTGTCTGTAAGGCTTTACTTGTGTGTTTCAGACCAATTACACTTAAACAGGAACTGGAAGGAGCCGTTCTCATACGTTTCTAGCAGCCCCTGCTCAAAATGTTTACTTTTTGGTACAGATGGCTGCAAATTTTTAAATGCCAGCGTTTACACAGGACTGGAAATTTGTAGACGGGCAAATTGAACAGTGCTTTTTCAGTGCTCCTCCTCTTTCAGTGTACTGCAGCCATGCAGGGCTGGAGTACTTGGAACTTTCAGTGCATCCTTGCAACTCTACACTGTTGCTGTCTTGTATGATTTGGGGAGCATCATTATGTGCAGTCAATTCCCTGAATGCCTTGGTTTTATCAGAACGCCAAATGCTACATGGAGAACAGAACTCGAGCGTAAGATGCATCCAAGCAGTTAGCAAATGTGTTGCATGTAATGCATCTGTTTTGTCTCTTCAGAGTCTGCCCTTCACAAAAATAGCCCACAGCATAACAGCACAAGATCACCAGCCCACTCCTGATAGCTGCATATTGAGTATGGTAGTAGGACAACTAAAAGTAAGTATTTACTTGATCTCTCTGCCCCAGCCTCCTACACTGTCTACTCATGCAGCCTGTACTTTAGCCAACTTGATTGGTGACAAGTGATTGATTAATCGTCAGTCATTGATTGATGATTAAGTTCAGCCCCTTTACCTTCTGCTATACGAAGTATGTATAAATTATCCGAGAATGGAGGCTCTGTCTGAGGCAGGGTGGATCTGGACAGAACCTAAGCATGGTCATACACTCCACTCCCCTAACATGCGCTCATAGCACATGGAGGTACACATTCAAATGTTTTCAATGAAGAGGTATTTCGGAGCTGTAGTGTGTGTGTGTGTGTGTTTGTGTGTGTGTATCTGTCAGGCTGATGAAGACCAGGTGCTGGGCTTCCAACAGACCTTTCTGCTGAAACCTTACAGCAATGTCTGGGTTTGCACCAACGAGGTCTTCAGGCTTGCCCTGCACAACCTTTGACCTCATGCACTCTCTTTGCTCACATGGCCTTCTCTTCCATTCTGACTGTGTGTAAGGACCTGTGCTCTGCTTGGCTTGCCCTGGTTCAAACAGGCTCTCTTACTAATGACGGTGGGCAGTGTTTGGGTTCAGCCCTGATCCAGTTCCCCTGCTGTTAGACCACTCTTCTGAGCTGTATATATAGCATATAGTCATACTTTGTAGTATGAATTCATCTATTCTTAGTATACCAGAGATTTTACAGAACTCACTACCTTAAGGACTGTTTTCTAAGAAGAGTTGTCTTTAGAAAGAAGAAAAAAAAAACACAATTGAAGTTTTCATGCTTCGACTGTTGTGTGGAGAAAGTTGTCCATGTGGCTTTGCCCTGATGAACAACTAAAAATCAACATGGGAATGAATGTGTGAAGGGTTTGTGCAGCTCAGATTATGTAGATGTTGGTGTGGTGTGGGGATATTTCCTCAAAGCATGCATTATTATCGCATACGAGAGTCTGAGTGAAAAGACCACCTGTGGTATGGCTCAATATAACATTTCATGCGTACTGATGCCTGCTGCTACAATAAAGAGACATGGTTGTATACACAGTTGTGTTTTAAATTTTACAATCAGGACATTTTGTTTTGATATCTCTGTTGAGTTTTTACCACAGATAAAAGATTGGTTATTGTGGATTTAGTATATATTAGATATTGGGGTTTTGATCATTTAAGATGGAATTTGGAAGCAGTTCTACATATTGCATGGTTTTGATTTAGAGAAGTTGCATTTCTATGTATGCTGTGATTTGTCAGTTTGTGTGTATGTATTATAATTCTAAATGTTTGATTTAGAGGCATGTACAGCGCATTTATGGTGACTTATGGCAAGCAAATATCCTAGTACCCATTATCTACCTGTTTTGTATTGGCCATTAGGGTGGGAACAGATGGTGTACAATTAAATTCTGCCATCTAAAGCTGGGTATCACTAAGTTTTGAATATCACCACACATTTTTAATAATATGAATGTGGACATTGATGTTATTTGGACCCAGTTTTTTGATTGTAACTTATTTCTTTGTCTTTCTGTTCAAGTTGGGGTGCTGTGTATAATGTTGTGTATGCTGTACGTCAATATCAGGTTTTTACTGTTAATCTTTAACAGAAACACATAATACAATTTATCAGAATTGTACATTGTGTGAATGTACATTGTGTGAAAATGTATTCAGAAACATACTTTTGCAAATGTTATTTTTTTTTCCCCCTGTATCTCCCATCCCTATTGGCCATCTTCAGACTAATGCATTTTTGACTAGTCTATTGCTTGACTGTTTAAATGTGGGTATAAACCCTGTATACTAACATTTTGTAAACTGATGTGGCTAGGAATGCATCGATACAGATACTGGTACCAAATTTGTATTGATCTATACTTATTAGACCTGTGAAAATGCTCCAGTACTATTGGTATCGATACAAGATACCATGCGACGTACAGAGTGTGTGTTGTGGCACTCATGAACAGACAACATGGAATGTCAGAGATCTGGAAGTATTTCATGATTGTTGAAGGGAGAGCCAACTGCTCTGGAAAAATATGGAGCTATTCCAGCATCTTTCTCCTGTCATAGTTTTTCCCCTCCTGGCATCCTGGTTCCCTTGATGCTCACACCATGTGTTCTTTGTTTTGTTTTGTTTTGTTCCAGTCCCCACCCTGTTTTGTGGTTGTGCTCCCTGCCATAAGGTTCCTCCTGGGTGTCTTGTTAGCCTTTCGTTGGTTTGGGTATTTCTGTCCCTTGTGTCCTTGTTTGACTGGCAAAGCACTTGTTGAGGCTTTTCTTAATTTGCCAAATCTATGCTTGTTCTTGTGTTCTCTGGGTTCCTGGTTTCCCAATTCTCTGCTTTTGTTTGGTTTTTAAATATCAATTAGTTTTGTTTTTTTTTATTCTTGTGTGACTCTGCTTCAATTTATTGTCTTATGACCTCGATAACTGGATCTCCCCTAGCAGAGATGCTAAACTCGTCTCCCCTCATGTTCCACCTACAGTATGAGTAACCAAAAAAACACACTCTTGGAAGTAAACAGGCAACTCGGCGCAAAGAATTAATGTTAGAGGTGGGGGGGGGGGGGGGGGGGTACACCTTTAAGTTTAAACCTTTAAATAAATTCCAAAGATGTATAGTGAACAAGTTACAGTGTATGGTGTTCTGTTCCTTGGGTGCACTAAAGCATGAATTATGTGTTGCGGTACACTGCACTAGTTTATTATTTTGGTACAAGTATCTGTATAAGAAAAACATGGAATCATACTTGGTCCAGACAAAATGGTATCGATGCATCCTAAGATATGACTTAGAGTAGCGTTAAGCATTTCACGCTGAAAGGAATGACTATTCAAATCTGGGCCTTGAAATAAAAAAAATAATCAAGTCCTAGATGTTATTTTTGGTAGGGTTAGGGTTCCTTTGTCATAAACATTTATTCATTTTCAAATGTTTTAACCTAGGAGTAGGGTTTGATGACAAAGTGACCATGTGCATTATCTGTTTAGTAATTGCAAAATCCAGGACCGGAAATTTGATTCAAGTTTTGGAATTTCATACCTTTTGCTCTGTAATATTGCATGGTCCTAAATTGAGGTGAACGGGTGAATTTTGATTCCTGAAGTGACTAACACTAATGTAGCTTTGATAAATGGTGTCCTGACAAATAGCTGTAGTCCCAAGACTTCTCACTGCATTTTTTTTGTCTATTACACAGTCTGTCACTGTATACTGTAGCTAACCCTCTTGGTCTGTATGTATTATTTTGTTCACAGGCAGATGATGACCCCATCATGGGCTTCCATCAGAGCTTCATCCTGAAGAACATTAATGAGGCGTGGGTGTGCACCAATGACATGTTCCGCCTGGCGATACACAACTTTGGCTAAAAAGCACCATGGCTGTCAGGGAAACGGGGGAAGGTGGAGAAAGGGGTGCTCCGCCCCCAGTGATGCCTGAACCTCTCAGTCTGCCCTTCATTCATCACTCTTTGAGAAATGGCACCGGATTCCAAGAAGTCAAATCACAGATAATGTGCAGGCACATACAGTAGCGCCTCTACTCCAGCCGTGAGAAGTGTTTCTTTGCTGAAAGCCCACAGATTCACCAGTGACCCCTTTTCCTCCGCTGATCTGCATGATGATGGGGAGCTCGAATCAGAGGACACTGACCAGGAGAAAAAAAAAAAGGCGTATTAACCTAACCTCTGCCAGTTACTATTCACGTTTTAGTTGTTGAGTTTGACTTTGAACTAATAACTGTCTTAACCGTCTTATCTTTGCTTTAGTACCTAGTGTGTTATCAGCTTGCTTTTAGAGTACGGCTCCTTAGAATTACAATCGTCTTTTTCTTTCTTCCTTCCTTCTCCCTCTGGAACATCGGAGCCTCCGTTCATTGTGATGTCAGGTTGCTCTAGCTATCCAAAGACCACACTAGCTATCCAAAAACACCACTCAGACTCCTCCCCCCTCTTTCCCATCAGACCAGTGTGCTTCCCGCCTTCTGCTCACTGCTCTCTGTGACAATAATTACCAAGCCACGATACACAATAAAACCTGACTTTTTCTTAACAATGGCATCATCTTTGTTCCTACCCATGTCTGGTTTTATACCTGCCTTTTTGTTTTACATTACCAGTTTGTTCATAATACATAATATTCTTTTTTCTTTGTGTAAGTTTGCTTTTGCAGAGATAGCAATTCCTTTAGGAATCCATAAAGCTGGGGAATTCTACTGTGTCCTCTTATAACTCATTTAATGTAAATGCCTTGATATCTGTTAATTTTTACCAAAAAGTATTTACATAACTAGTAAAATATGACTGACTACGGTGGCTTAGCCTGTAACAGAGTGATGGTTTACATGTTGTATTTGTTTATCTCCTGGTTCAGGCATATAAATCCTCTTTGGGAAATTTTTTTTTGTGTGTTAGCGATACAACTCAAGTGAAGTTTGTTTGTTTTAAATCATTTAGTAATGACGGGGGACATGAGATTACATTGGAGTCTTGCCGCTGACTCTGTAAGGTCTTTGTAGATGGTCTGAAGGAACAGGTTTTCTCTCCTTTTGGTTCAGAAAAGGTTCCTGTGGAAATGGGTTCTGGTAAACAAATTGCTAAGATCACGCAAGCTACAGTGTTTGCCGTACCCTTCCTTTTGATTCCGCTTTAGGCCTTAATTCTATGTACCACTGACGGGGAGTAATGTTAATTTAAAAAACGTAGAATCGATATTGTGAACGTTAAATACTAGTGTGGGGGATTGAAAAAAAAATGCAGAAATCACATTTATATTTTAGGAGATGTGTTTTAGAGGATAACGTGGGGAAAAGGACTCCTTAAGGAAGATTATTAAGGCTTTACGTCAAATGATGGTACGGATGTTGGAAACTGCGTTAGTGTGCTGTGGCGCTTGCACTGAAATATTCAGTACATTTTGCAGAAATATCAGACGAGAGCTGCCATGTGATTTACTATGAGTCACTTTCGTACATTTTTTTCTGGTCACATGCAAATGTTTTTTTTTTTAATTATTATTTTCTCCGTGTTTAATGGAGATAAACTCCAGTTAGTGATAGTGGAAAGAGAAAAACTCAGCTGTTACTTTAAAACAAAAGTAAATGCCATGTAATACACCGAATATTTCAATTGCTGACATGGAAATAAAAGCGATCAAAGCGATAGCTGATGACATCTGTGATTTTTAAAACTACTGCGACGCAGTTGTGCATCGTTATACGTTTCGGCTGCATTTTACTTATAGTATTCGTAAGAAAGGTGCTACATGTGGTCAGTGGCTACTTATAGCTTTTTGACACGAAGCCCGCAAGGAATCAATTTGGGATTCAGTGCAGTGGTTGTAAGCAAAATGCAGCTCTACGTGCCGAACACATGACGGAACTGAGAAAGCTGCTGTTGGTGGCGGGTATGAAAAAGTAGGAGCACCAACGGAAGTCAGAACAGTTGCAAGATTTTCGTAGGGGCGAACACAGGACAAAACTAGTGGAAATTCGTCGCGTTTCACCGATTTAACCCCCGTCCCTACCTTATGGCTTCCAATTCCAACATAGATATAGAAGGCGCGACCCAGCATCTTCGCGACATCTTAAAATTGGATCGACCCAGTAATTCAACCGGTGAGTTACCGGGGAACGGTGCAGGTGGAGTTAGGAGGCTCGCTAGCTTTAGCTCGCTCACTTAGCTACACACGCTAGGCCTCAGCTTGTACGATGCTGTTGGCGTATCTCTTGATGTGTGGCTTTATTTTAACTTCCCAATAACGTCTGACCCACTTTTAAGCGATCTGGTCGATTTCATATTTGCTCGGTTGACACGTTTTATATTCGAATAGTAATTTTGCTTGGTAGTGATGATTGAATTAGAGGAGAAAAAAAGTCTGAAGTGACGTTAGTGCTAATTAGCTAGGTAGCGCCAACAATTAGCTTGCTAGCACAACAAGCTCGTATTTGCAGTGGCAAATAGTTTGTTAGGCAACTAACTAGTTAGTGTGGTTGGTTTGTTAATTAGAGCATGGGTGGTGAAGTTCCCCACGTCTGCTAGAAATGTCAGCATATATGTGTGTTTCACACGATCTACTTGTACGAAGATTAAAATCTGTTACAAGGTTTTGTTGCTACGCCTTTCCTCGTTCTTGTTTTTAGCTAGCTTGGCTACTAGTATAATATTAAATTAAATGATTCAGAAAATAATATTTAAATGGACTTCAGACAAGAGTATATTGTATTTGACCAAGTTTAATTAACAAAGCTAATGATGATCTATCTATGAAACTTTAACCTGTGAGGTAGATGGCTTTCTTATCTATAAAATGACATGTCAAATTTGGTATATTTACATTTAAGGCATTTGGCTGGTGTATGGTAAATATTTTTCCTATTACCCCTAATCGTAGTTCTCAGGACTTTTTGTTTTAGACATTAGACTATGGAAGGTTTTTTAACTCAGTGGAGGTTTGATAACCAAATAATAGGTCATAACTGTTATGTATAGTGGCAGTGCATTAATACTGTGGCTAGTGCTGGCACCTAAAATGTCAATCTCTTATTTTCACAGAGGGCACTACAGGTGAGGGCCAAAGGAAGACGTCTGTTAATGGAGAGTTAAACGGGCTGCTGGGGGCTGACGTTATTGGAGGAGGAGTTCAAACTCCAGTGGTAGAACCTACTGATCACAACTCGGATATGAACACACCAGACACGCAAACAATGTAATAATTGACTTTGCCTCATTTGATCTTTCTCACTTGTAAATTATGGTGTAAAGTCCTTGTGTGCTTGAATTGTTTTTGACAGATGATGCAGTGTTGTATTTTGCTACAATGTTCAAAACAAAATGTTCCAATTATCAATAGGGTGTGTTTCTGTGTTGAGTAAACAACTGTCAGGACAAGATATACCTGTAATGAATGAAACTTTATTTTTTATATATATATATTGTGTGTATGTATGTGTGTGTGTGTATATATATATAATATAATATCTCACTCTGTATATCTATTCTCTAGTTCCTTATCTGGAGATGATGGCTCTACTTGCATTGCCATTACTGCTAACAATGTGGAAATTGTTGCCAGCAGAGACTCTAGTATAGATAGTAAAGCTCGAGGGAGCAATAAGGTACAACTTAATTGTTTTTGCAAGTCATTTCTGTAGTAGAAATACTGAGTGGATGCTTGTTATATTAACACACAGGCTTGTTTTTACAGGTTAAAATACAGCCAGTGGCAAAATATGATTGGGAGCACAAGTATTACTATGGCAACCTAATAGCAGTGTCTAACGCGTACTTGGCATATGCCATTAGAGGTAAGTGGACAGGCTTTGCAAGTCTGAGTTGATGTGTGGTTTTTGTACACCCTTCAGCTTGAATTCCTGATTAGCACTGCGAATTGAGCATTGATTGGTTTCACATAAGACCATGCAATATTCAAACTAGGCCAGCTTTGTCTGCATGTTTTGATGTAGCAGAGTTTTTTTTTTTGATCGATCAGACACTTCACAGACTAAAATCTTTATTAATCTACGGTTGATTAATTAGATTGTGTCGAGAATCAAATGGAAAGGTCCTGAAGTCACACTGACTAGGGTGTGTAAAGTAAATTCTTATTGCAGTAGAAGTAATACATGGTTTCTGTAGTTCCGCAGAGTTATATCTTATATATATATTCATTGATTTACTTTAACCTAATCCTGTAGTGCCTGTCAGATACGTTGTATTCCTTTTGGTTTTATACGTAAAGATTTGGATGAGAGGGGGGCTTAAGTATGCAACTAACGGCATAGTTTTGCGATGAGCACTTATATCTGACTGCCTTGTAAGATTGTTTGCTTGCTTTTAGTGGCTTGATTAATCAATGTATTATGCAGTGTGAGAGGGCTACCTCAGACAGTATACCTCCAGACCTGAGCACTATACCTCCAGACCTGAGCACTATACCTCCAGACTTGAGCAGTGTCAAATTCTGGCATTCTGACTTACTTTCCCACACCTTTCCTGCACTTTATACATGTTTACCAGTAAAAGTTTCCAGATCGTGGGCTTCATACAGGAACCAGTCATATCGCATTCTAAAATCATATATATAGTAATTTAGGCTCTGTTCTTCACATTTGTTTGCTATATCAGATGTTTTTGTATTATGTATTTGTTTACTATTTAAGTACTTATTTGAAATTCTGCATTTCATCAAGTTTTCTATCACAACAAGACACGTTTTTAAAAAGACCTGAATATTAGTGGTGACGTATGAAATATCTAATGTCATAAATGGGAAGATTTGGATTCTGGATTTTCTGCAGCACTGAGGAGGACTGGAGCGGTCATGCAAGTTGCTGTGCTGAATCTGACCCTAACCTGCCTGTTCCCAGGTACGAACAACCATGCCATGATCCGCGTGCTGCGGCTGAGCTCCACGGAGCGCACGCTGCTGAAGGGCTTCACGGGGGCGGTCACAGACCTGGCCTTCGCCCACCTCGACTCCGCCCTGCTGGGCTGTGTAGACGAGGCCGGCAACATGTTCATCTGGCAGCTCACCAGCCACAACGGCAAAATCCAGTATCTTCCTTCTGCCGGGGCCAAGTTCGGCCCTTGGGTTCGGTGCACGTCAGTTTGCAACTGTATAGAATTAGAAAACGTTGAGTCTCAGAAATGAATTAGAAAGTACAGAGTGTTTATTTTGCGTGTAGCTGGAAATGCGAGAGGCTTTTAGACGTGGCACTTGGGTGCAGTGTTGCACCTTAACTCCACCCCTCAGAGACGAAGTGGTTGTGCACATCCGGAGGCCTGAGGACACGCCGCTGAACTCCAACCGCAGGCTCATCTGGTGTCCTTTCATCCCCGAGGACAGTGAGGACAGCCCGGAGGACGTGTGCCAGACCCTGGCCCTGCTGCACGAGGACCGAGTAAGCTCCACCCCAGTCGGGCCCTTTACTGCCTTTTGACTTTAGTCCCCGTTTTTCACTCCTCGTTTTTGCTTTCGTTGCCTGCGGAGGCCGAGGTCTGGGACCTGGACATCCTGCGTTCCAGCAACAGCACGTGGCCTATGGCCGCCACCGATCTTAAAGAGGGCTTCATCACCATTAAGGGCCACACTGCGGTAGGCACCGACCCTCTCGTTAGCTGCACGCTCATGCGCTCTTCACTGGCCTGGTTCGGCTACCCCACGCTGTAATTTGCTGTATGCGCCACTCGCTCCCATTCACCACGGACTCTCTGCTTTAATACAGCGCATCAGCGAGGGCGCTCTGTCTCCTGACGGCACTGTCCTAGCCACAGCCAGCCACGACGGCGATGTCAAATTCTGGCAGATTTACATTGAAGGACAAGACCAACCAAGGTACGCCTAACAAATCCTCTGCCTGTATGTGGAAGCAGACTGGAAAAAGCCAAATGGAAAGCTATCAAATATCACATCTGCAGTCTTACTTTGATGAAGTTGGTGTACATCACTGATCAATAATATAGAGCATTATGTGAATTGATTTCCTTGGAAATTCATCTTGATCCAGGTGTGATTGTAGTTCTCTTAGTTTACATTTCTGTAGATGACCGAGTGGTCGGTATATCATTTCCTGATGTTCTCCATGTGCTGCAGATGTCTCCACGAGTGGCAGCCCCATAATGGACATCCTCTCTCCTGCCTGCTCTTCTGTGACAACCACAAGAAGCAAGACCCAGAGTGAGTACTTTTCCACCGACATGGTGCCAGTGCTAAATTCCTGAACTGCTTTTCCACCACAAAAGACGTGGCTTTTAACCAGCAGAGTTAGTGTTGTTTTGGCCTCATAAATAGCTGAGCGGGAACAAAAGAGCCCATCACTGAAGCGGGTGAAGGGCTTCCTGGTTCGAGCCCAAACGCTTTAGTGCTTTATTTGTGGGGGGGGGTTGGAGTGGTGGTCGGTCAGCTAAGGTTTGTGTGCTCGACCCTGATGATCTGTCGGCTGTGCTGTGCTCCAGCGTGCCCTTCTGGCGGTTCCTGATCACGGGAGCAGACCAGAACCAGGAGCTGAAGATGTGGTGCACCGTTTCGTGGACCTGCCTACAGACCATCAGGTTGGATAATTTCGTACAGAGGTTTTACATGTGTTAATATCCACAGTTGATGTTTGTGTTAAGATCGATTTTAACTGTCTGAATGATGGTTTGTCTACCCCATTTCGATATAAATCTTTCCTGAATTATTTATTTTTTTGTGTTGATTAGCTAATTATTTATTTACCTATTTAATTGTCAAGTATTGAAATATTGAATAAAATAATTCATTGAATTTATTTTATTATATTAAGTTAATTATTTGGGTTGTGATTCAATTATTTGAAGCTTTCTTAAAAATGTCACCACATGAGATTGTGTAGTACCATTGCAGCGATGCTGTCGTTTTTGGGTTGTGTGGTTTAGGTTTAGTCCGGACCCGTTAAACTCCAGCGTGCTGCCCAGTCTGAAGGCCAGCCTGGACCTGTCCGCTGAGTGCCTCATCCTCACTGACGTGATGAGAAAGGTCTGCGATTTTCACGCCACTGCGTCAAATAGTCAATCGCATGCGCTGATTTTAATGGCCTGACTTCACATTGCATTGTACAGTCCCCGTTGGGACCTGGGAGGTGTGGGTGGAGCCTGTGGGAGTGCTCTGACCGCACGCACGCATCCCTGTACAGGTGCTGTATGTGATGGAGCTCTTCCAGGACCAGGAGAAGGGTCGTGCCAGCTTCACGGCGGTGTCCGAGTTCCTGCTCACGCATCCTGTGCTGAGCTTTGGTGTTCAGGATGTCAGCCATGCCCGCCTGCGTCACACTGAAGTCCTTCCCCCTGACGAGGAGAGCGAGAGCATGACTGCAGGTTGGAGCTGCTCCTTCCATGCATCGCTCTTATTGTGTTGGCTTCCATGCTCAGACCAACAGATAAAAATACTAACACAAAAGACTTTTAGATCAAGAGTGCTCTCTGGCAGTGTGCTTAAGCATTGCCCAGGAAACCAGCTCCCAGTGCATGTTACTGCAAATTCAAATTTTTATTTCTTAGTTATTGTCTTTTTATATTCTTCTTGTTTTTTTTTGCTTTTCACAGAAGGAAGCCAGGGACCCCTGGAGTCCAAATCAGGAATTCAGATTAAGCTTTACTGTGTGCACACAAAGTGAGTTTGTTCACTGCCCCTCTCCCATTCTTCACTGAGCACTAAATTCATGTTTATCCCTGAAGCCTTGAATCCTAAATCGATTTCTTCTTGGCTTGTGCAGCTCAGCGCTTCTGTGTGCACTTGGTGGATATGAATTCTGATCCTTGCGTGCAAAGCTGCAGAGCTTTCTAGCACTGATGTGTGTTGTGGTGGAAGCTTCAGCAGCTGTGCTGTAATGCCGTCCCCTGTCACAGGTCCCTCCAGGACGTCCAGATCTGGTTCCAGCCCAACCAGGGTGCTGGTGCTTCTCTCTTCGTTCCGGCGAACTTGGGCTCCCAGGAAGGCTTTGGTACGGCCCCAGCCTTTGATGGCCCCCACCCCATACTCTGTGCACTAATCTCCCTTGTAATACCTGAACTGTTTAGAGTTTACAGGTTTCCCCGTGTGTGTGTGTGTGTGTGTGTGTGTGTGTGTGTGTGTGTGTGTGTGTGTGTGTGTGTGTGTGTGTGTGTGT
>JAOYMR010000026.1:20888736-20903871 GCA_025802075.1 Tenebrosternarchus preto | reverse complement strand
GTGTGTGTGTGTGTGTGTGTGTGTGTGTGTGTGTGTGTGTGTGTGTGTGTGTGTGTGTGTGTGCGTGCGTGTGTGTGCGTGCCCGCCACAATCTTTACCATAACTCCTGGGTCACCCCCACCCTCCCCCAGGCTTTGCTGATGCACTGACTGATCTGAGCGTGGAGGCACTGAGCTCAGATAAGGAGTCCGGAGGCAGCGACTCGCAGAGCGACCTGTGCAAGATGCCCGCTCTGCCAGCGCCCGCAGACTTCCTGAGCCCCGCGGGCACTGCCATGCCCAAGCTCATGACCCCGGACGCCTTCCTGACCCCCAGCGCATCTGTAAGCTCTGTGCTCACTATCTGTGCTTCACAAATGGTCTTTTCTTTATTTGAATAACAATCTGTTTGTATAGTAATGCTGCTGTTAATAACAGTAAATTGTAATAAATAACATTGATTATGATGGTGGTATTGGAAATATATAATTTTTTTTTTTTCCCTCCATCAGGTACCAGCCTCTCCTGGTAGCAGTGCTAGCAGTTTGACTATAGTGACTGCTATGAGCAGCTCAGACAGTGGTACCAGGTAGGGCCCAAGCCCTGGCACTAGGCTAGATTTCAGAAGTTTACTTCTAGGACCAAATCAATTTAAGGCCACAGTTCTCAACCAGGTCCTTTCCCAGCACACCTGAACCAGGTAAACAAGCTCTGTCTGCAGTTTTTGATTACCTGTTTCAGGTGAACGAGGAGCTGATCTAGATGGGAATTGAGAACTTGAACCATTTAATACTGCAGCACAGATGTGGCCGGTTCAGTCTGCCTGAACCGGTCGCCGTTGGCTGCTGAACCTGTTCACGAATGGTTTGGATTTCAGTAACACCCCGTGTTCTGTGCCGCTGTTTCAGGGCTGTGGAGGACCTGACGCAGAGCCCTAAACTGGTGACGGATGGAGCAGGCAGCAGCCTGACCCTCACCGCCACCACCAGCAGCCCAAGGTCCAGCTCCATCCTCATCCCAGGCCTGGGAGACAACCTCCAGGTACTTCTCCATCCAGTGCCATGACCATGAACACCAGCCATGCACACAGACGGCAGTTATTAAGTCAGGATTTTCCCTGCACGTTACATACCCTCGTGTCTGTCTGATTTCTTTGTCTTTCTTTGCTCCTGCTAGTGAAAATTAATAAGGAATTTTGAGGTTGTAAATGGTGTAAACGTGGATGGCTTTTTACCTTGGATTCTAAATTTTTACATTCCGTTTAGTCCACATATTTCCATATTTTCTGGTTAGTCTGTATAGTTAACGGTTGAATTTATGTTGACCCTATTTTGATTGAATGTATAACAAGTGTTTTGGCTTCTGTTTGAACATATTTACATAAGAAAAATCATGTGGGGCCTTCTGGCCCTCGCCTTGAAAGTTCTGCCTTTGATTCTAACGAGGGCACCACACCCCGATCCCTTCTCTATTTGGCACCCTTTGTACCCGTCCCATGCCACTCTGACCCGGCCGCGCGCCAGGGCTTCTCTCCTCCGCTTGTGCGCTCTCCCTCCCTGCTGCGCGATGCCTCCCTGCTGTGCGAGGCGGCCCCCTACACTCACGCTCCTCCCCTGCCCTACCCGCTGCCCCCTGTGCAGGCGCTGTCCTCTCCAAACCCGCCCCTCTCCCTGGACCTGCAGGCCATCGAGCCCATGCTGATGCCCCAGGCCTCGCCCACCAGGGCCCGCTCCCCGGATGTCATCTCCTCCGCCTCCACGGCCCTGTCGCAGGACATCCCCGAGATCGCCTCCGAGGCACTGCAGAGGGGCCTGGCCGGGGCCGCGGGCGAACCCCGCGACCCGCTCCAGGCCCTCCACGCCGACACCATGGCGTCGGCCGCCTCGGCCCTGCACCTGCTCTCGCCCCGCAGCCGCAACGGCGCGGAACACGTGCTCCTGCCGCTGGAGCTCGGAGGGGCGGGAGCCAGCGACGCCGAGCAGAGGCTGGGCACCACGCCCTCGCTGCTGGAGACGGCGCTGTCGCAGGAGAACGCCTCGGCCTCCGCCCCCGCCGCGGCCTCCTGCTCCGACGGCAGCGCCAACCACAGCTGGCCTGCCGCGCCCGACATCACCCGGGAGACGCGCAACAGCCTGCGCGATAACGGCCTGGGAGACTGGTGAGGCACAGAGCCACACCTGAAACACAACACTCATGTGAAACTGCTTCATCTAATCTTTTACCGTTGTCCAGGTTTATGGTTAAAACCACGATATTGCTTGTGTGTTTAAAGGCTTTCCCATATCAAACACTTTGATTTATTTATTTATTGGAAATCAAAATAATGTGCTTTATTCATAAATGTTAGTAATACTGATGTTAGACTTCAGTTTCTGCAATTGGTTTATAGTGCCAGGTGACCAGACATATAAGACGAGACATTTAAAATCCCACAATGTGAGCGCTGGTTGTCCCTCCTCGATTGCATGAGTCTAATTTGTGATCTAAATGCTGTCCAGCTCCAGAGAGGATCTGAAGGACAGGCACCTGTCTCCTCCCTTCCACAGACGTGCCTATCACCTGACCCAGAACGACAGCCAGGATGCCAGCGCAGAGCAGAGGTGGGTGTCACCTAGCAACCTTAGAGGCAGGGAGCCGAAATCCCACAATGCTTCCTGGTAGAGAGAAATAAACAGAATATATGTATGACATAAGAGCAAGTGGTGAGTTTCCAGTGCCTTTGCATATACCTTGCCTGCAGTATTTTCCAGGTTTTGGCAGAAACGGCTTTATAGTGTGTGTATGCTCCATTAAGCCATAGATCTCAGAGTAATTAATCATGTGATTTTAATTAGTTCATTTTTCATTTTATAATAATTTCCTACCCTTAATTAACATTTAAAAGTGTGACACGGCACCGTATATTATTTTATATTATTTATAGGAATGTGTCTACATGGAATATTTTGATCCCAGAATTTCCACATGCTAAATACACCAGTAACTTTAAACCTAATCTCACTGTACAGGGAAAACAGAAAAAAAACACACTGTGCTAATCAACCATACACTGTAGGGACTGAGACTGGGTTAGGAAAACTGGAACGTTCTTGTAATAAGTGAACTGGATCAAGACAGTCCGACCTCAGTGCCGTAATGGTGACTGGCTGCCACACCTTTCCCTACTCCAGTGACCATGACGACGAAGTGACCAGCCTGGCGTCGTCGTCGGGGAACTGCACGTCTCGGACATCTCACAGGCTTCCCGTGAAGGACTGGAAGACCTCGCCTCGCAGCTCCCCCAAACTCAAACGTAAAAGCAAGAAGGATGAGGGGTGAGCGCCCTTGCTGTGTGTGTGTGTGTGTGTGTGTGTGTGGAACTGAGCTCTAAAACTGGACTCATCCCATGTGTTATAAATGTTTGTTTCCCCATTAGTGATTCCTCGCAGTCCAGACAGGTGGATCACCAGGTAAGATCACACTTCTGTGTCTTGTGTGTTCATGAGTAGAAATGAGAACTGCAACATGAATGCCTCAGTCCACACTTAAAATTTATTCACTGAGCTCAAGTTTAACTGATGAAACTTTTGGATTAGTATTGCCCCTACTGAGGTGTGTGTGTGTGTGTGTGTGTGTGCGTGCTACCAGCTGAGTGCGGAAGTGCAAGAGGAGCTGCTGCTCCTGCTGAGGAGCCAGCAGAGGGAGCTGTCTGAGCTGCGGCAGAGCCAGCAGGAGCTCCTGCAGAGGGTCACCGGCCACATGGATGCTGTGCAGAGCTCCATCATGGCCCACGTCGAGCATGTCCTCCTCACACAGCAAGACCAGGAACGTATCCTTCCACTAGAGGGCAGCTCGGCATCAGGGGTTCGTTGCTGAAGAGTATAGAGATGCGGATAAGTTAGACCTGGTCAGTGGGTAAGACTTGACCTGAAAGCAGTTGACAATCGGAGATCCTTACAGTTATCAATGATTCAGACTGTTCTTAGAACAGTGCTTTGGGACAGTATGTATTATTTTTAATATTATTGGAGTTATTTCCTTTTTGTATCAAACTGCTTTTGGCAAAAAAAAATACTTTAACAATTAACTGTTTTTAAAAAAAAAAAGGGGGGGTGGGACCATTGACTCACTCTGCTTTTAATGCATAGGTTGTATCTGTGTTTCCACTAAATGTCAGAAGGTTATTGTAATCTGAAAGCAAGTCCATTTACTGCCTCTCTGGGCTTTTAAACCACATTTGCTGCTGGGCCCTTGACTGGCTGCCATGCGTCAGAGAGGAGGATGGAGCGTCTCTTGACGGAGGGACACGCGCGCAGCCAGCAGCTCCACGAGCACATGGCTCATCAGCTGGCTCACACGCTGGGCACCATGCTCTCCAACCGCCTGGACAAGGTGCTGCGGGAGGAGATGAAGAAAATCGTTCCTCAGAGTAAGAGCTGCTTGAGGGATCCCTTGCTGGCCAATCACGGCCGGTTCTGTAGGATTGTGTGTTTGGGGGGGGGGTGGGTGGTAAAATGGAAACATTTGGTTAATCTCCTGTTAAGAAGGGCTAGTGATTTTTTTTTTTATTATTTTATTTATTTATTTTTTCCTTTTCCTCCCCCCCCCTGGTTTTCATTCCCCATCCTGGCCTTGTTTTAGTGCTGTATGGAGACTGTTGTAATGTGTGTCCAGGGCTGAGATAGACAGCCACTGGTTTACAGGAAAGGCCACTTGGAGGCCTCGCTGTTACAGGGGCCCTGATTGGTTGTTCACTGTGTTGCAGCCATTTCGAAGTGTATGGAACCAGTGACTGGGCAGATGAGCAGTACTATTGCAGCCAAGCTGACCGCAGTGGAGGGGACATTAAAGGAGAACGTCACCAAAGTAGTCAAGTCTAAGGTGTGTGTGTGTGTGTGTGTGTGTGTGTGTGTGCGCGTTCACGCTCAAACATTGGAGTTTTAAGATTGGAAAGTACAAGTCCTGCAGGATCAGCAATTTCAAAACTAGCATACTTGGCCTTTACAGAATTTCTCTTTTTCACAGTGTCATTTTTCCAGAACATGGATTAAGTCTAATCTTGGAATAAGTTGCATTACTGATGAGGATTAGTCATTGATTATGGTTATGGTTTAGGCTTAATCTAGAAGCTGTGTCAACAAACCTTCCTCAACGTCCTGGAAGCCATGTGTTTCTGTGCATGTGTGCGTCTCGTACTCATTGTTGAAGAGCACCTGCTATACACAGGAGGGTATAACTCCTCCCATGCCCCGCCCCTTTTCCTGTGCAGAACACTACGGACGCGATGGGGCGCGCGGCGGCCGAAGCCATGCAGGGCCCGATCCAGGCAGCCTACAAAGACGCCTTCCAGAGCATCGTGCTCCCCGTGTTTGAGCGTGGCTGCCAGTCCATGTTCCAGCAAATCAACGACAGCTTTAAGCAGGGAACCCACGAGTGTAAGAACCACCACACCAGCACCTCTCAAAGCCCATCTGGAAGCCTTGGGTGCTCTGCTGCTCTCCTTCGTTTGTTTATCCCAGTCAAAAGATAAAACCCAAGCAGTACATTGAGGGAATTAAACAGATGGTGTGTCTTGCTCTTGGCAAAACTCCTCCGTTCGAGACCTTTTTGCAACAAGTTAAGCATCAGAATTCAAAAACAGTCCCTGTTCATGGTAACAACAAAAGTAATGGAAATGCACATTTTTACCTTTTGGATGTACCCGTCGTCTGCCTGGTAACAGTGGTAGTTTGCAGATGACAAAGGCACTGGCTCTTCCCGCTCACCGCAGATATCCAGCAGCTGGAGACGCACGTCAAGAACAGGAAGCAGCGGGAACAGGACACGCGGGACCCTCTGGTCGGTCAGCTGCAGCAGATGATCGACACCATGCAGACTTCCCAAGACCAGCTGGCCTCTACTGTGGCGGCCAGCGTGTGCTCCGAGGTTCAGCACCAGCTCCACCTGATCGTGGGAAAGTAAGCCCACGCCGTCCATGTTCAGTCAAAACTCAAAACACAGACACTCCAGTGAGCAGCACGTTTTTTTCGCAGGGTACTTTAAAAAAAAAAAATTTCCTTCCATCTATTTATTTTCTTTTCACATGAAAGTCTTGGCTGCAGATGTGCGAACTGATTGCTGATTAAAGCAAAGCATAAATACTTGGTATGCACAAGCCTGCTTAAGATGGGATTTAATTTGTGCCAATAAAGCGAGTTTGCTTTTCTCCCAGCACTTTGCTTGGTCTAATAGTAACAATTCATAACTGCAGTTTAGTACTAATTTGCTTGTGTGTTCACAAGCTTTAGCAAATTTTAACAAATTACCGCACCAGACTTCTGAATACTTGAGCAGTAATTCCATTTGGAGCCACTGTTCAGTGTAAACCAACGTGCTTCTGCTCTCCTCTAAATACTCAACATTATCCTGCCCAGTGCTCTCCTTTCATGGAATATAAAAGCTTTTCAACAAGCCCGTTTGGTCTCTTGCTGTCGGTTAACAGTCTATCCTCATGATTATTTTTGCTTGGCTAAAGCTTTTGTGTAGCGGTTTGTTGTGTTCGGAACTTAAGGTGGAGCCGACTGGCTCTCCTGGCCAAGGACCTCCATGTTTACGGTGGTGTTGCTACATGCGTCGAGTGAAAGCTGGAGTTGAGGGCGTGGCTCACCTATTAGTACAGTTTGATTTTTAACCGGCTCCCTTGATTAAAATTAAACAGAGTGAGGAAAGTGATGCTCGCTCTGACTTGGACCATTGCTGTAATGACTGACAGAAAGCTCATCCACAGTGTGTGGTGCTTGCAGCCTGCAAGACTCCATCCTGACCCAGGTGCAGCGCATCGTGAAGGGGGAGGTGAGCCTGGCCATGAAGGAGCAGCAGGCGGCCGTCACCTCCAGCATCATGCAGGCCATGCGCTCGGCGGCCGGCACGCCGGTGCCCACCGCCCACCTCGACTACCAGGCACAGCAGGCCAGCATCCTCCAGATGCTGCAGCAGGGCCAGCTCAACGAGGCCTTCCAGCAGGTCAGACGCGCCTGTGCCGTGAAAAGCCCTCAAGCGCACGCCCATTAAAGGAACGATTATTCTTCCAGCAAAAAATCCTTTTGCCTTAAATGCCCTTGATTTGCAGTCACCAGTCCATTCCGGGTCTTTCTTCACTTTTAAGGCCAGACACAAAATTAAATAAATATATTTGTTGTTCCTTCAGGCGTTGTCTGCAGCTGACCTGAACCTGGTGCTGTATGTGTGCGAAACCATCGACTCGCAGCAGGTCTTCGGCCAGCACCCGTGTCCTCTGCACCAGGCCGTGCTTCTCTCGCTCATCCAGCAGCTCTCCACCAGCCTGGCCACACGCACCGACCTCAAGATCAGGTCAGTCTCCTCTCTACCCGGCCATTTCCCCAGAAAAGTTCCTCTAGCCAGCTCGTATGTTCTCCGGCCGTTTGTAGGAGGCCGGCATGCGAACACTTTATCGTCCTTGTCTGAAGCAACGATTGTCTGAGTGCATATGCAGGACCACACAAAGCTTATGCAAGCACCCACTGCTAGGGAATGTAAATCGATTTAGTGGAGTTCATAAAGGGCCTCCCCGTTCAGCCGCACCGAGGCCGTAGAAGCGTCGTGCCGCGGGCCCCCTCTCTCCATCTGTCTGCTCCTGTGCTGACAACCTTGAACGGCTGGCCTCCGTTTTGGATCTCGCTGGCGTGCCGGCCGGGCTGCGACGTTGCGCTAGGCTTGTAAAAAGCCCCACTCCAGCCTGTCCGAGGAACTGCGAAAGCGTGCTGAGGACGTCCCTACCGCCAGTCGCAAGCCTTCGCCCTCGCTGCCAAGTCCCTTTACTGCTTCGGAAGAGGCGTGCAAGCCAAGAGCATCTCTGAACTGTGCTCTCGCGCGGCTGCTGGTCGAAGCCGCCCATATGCTCGGATATTGGCACGTGCGCTGCAGCTATGGGAATGTGCATGAGGGTACGGTTTGGGAAAAGCAGAGGTCTCGCGAAATGTGGAAGGCTTCGGTTTAATGTGCGTCGTGGCAAAGGTACCAGCGTTTGATGAGGACTGATAGAATTAAGACATCAACAAGAGGTTGGACTGGGTCAGATTCTCTGGCTTTCTCCCGTTAATCTTAATTAGATCACCTCTTGTGTAGGAGGATTTAAACTGGGTTGAAATGTGAACAACTCATTTCCGTAACATGGGCGGCTAATGGCTCTTAAGCCTGAAGATTACTGTTGAGAAGCCTGTGGTAAGGGTTTTGCATACATGGGCCGTACAGCTGTGAAACCAGAGCAGTCCGATTAGGGACCTCAGACCTTGGCCATCTGTAATGGGACATGGCACAACTCTGAGATGTGTGTGTGTGTGTGTGTGTGTGTGTTTAATCGTTGCTTTGATCTTAATGAGTGCTTGTGAGGTAATTAAGGTGACCTCTGTGTAACATGCTGTGGAAGGGGCGGAGCGTTCAGCCTGATATCAGCCTATAGATCGTTTCACATTAAAGGCAGATGGTGCATTTCCCCATATGAACAGGTGGCTTTTACTAGTTCTTTATCAAGTTTATCATGCCCTGTACACACCAGGGGGGCGGAAATTTGTGTGTGTGTGAATTGAAGTGTATCAAAGATCGACGCTGCTTTTGCAGTTCAATATTAATTGTTGGAGTGCTGTCTCATTGGATAGGGCCTCTCCAAAGTAATGAGATTAGGCTTCAAAGCAGACTAATAACGATCTGAAAAGCAGAGATTAAAAGCGCATACTCAAGAGGAAGAGCACCCTGATGGAAATGACAGGAATTTAACTTTAATGTAGTAGCAGAAACGTGTTCCTTGTACCAGTATTGAACTGGAAGAAGGCACAGTGTGGCTCTTTACTTGCTCTTTTTCCTTCTCTACTCTGGCTCAGCTGAAAGCTGTTGCTGGGTGGGATATACCTCCTGTAATATCACTTCACAAATTGTGCCGGTAGTGCTAACGTCAATCGTTTGTCTTATTATCCCAGTCTGATATCAACATTGATGGTTATGTGAACGTTGCCAAATCATAAAAAAAAACGTCTGGGCTGAAAAGATTTGCTTTATTCAGTCATCAATGAAGCGCATTTCGTGTGTGTGTGTGTGTGTGTGTGTGTGTTTTTAGCTATCTGGAGGATGCTGTGATGAATCTAGACCATGGGGACCCAGTCACCAGGGACCACATGAGCGCTGTGCTGTCCCAGGTGAGGCAGAAGCTCTTCCAGTTCCTGCAGCAGGACCCCCACAGCCCCCTGAGCAAGCGAGCACGTCGTCTGATGATGATGCTGCAGGGCCTGGTCAGCCAATAGCCCGGCCTGTGCCGCCTCGTTCACACGCTCTCCCGCCGGCACCCCACCCCCTGCCCTGACCTCACCTCTGTACGCCACCCACGCTTCACTCACACGTCCCTCAGTGGTATGCGTGATGGGAGTTGTAGTCCATACCCAGAGACTATTATTTGCTGTATGATGGTACTGCACTACATTTCCCTTCAAGCCAGCTGAGTCGTAGTAGTTTTTTCAAATTATCACCCTTGTGACACTTTTGATCCACCCATTTTTTTTTGTTTGTTTTGATTTTCTTTTATGCCTCATAATAACGAAAGAATTTGTTTTGCTAGATGCTGAGAGAGGATTTATTTTTATGCATCCAGAACATCTGTGTTAATTGTCCTTGCAGTACCATGAGCTTTATGGCACTGATTTTGTGAATAGAAATTTGGTAGTAAAAGTGGTATCAAGAGCCTTACTACGTTTTGTTACAACCAGCATTGAACTGCTACTCGATCAGCACATCAGGTTAGTCCACACAGGGTTCAGAAAATTCATGTCCCTCAAACCCTTTTCAGATTGTCATGTTGAAGCATGTCTTTTGCAAATAAGGAATGCTCAGTTTAGGTCATGTTGCACTGAGACAGTTATTTGGATGTTTTGTGAACTTGCAGCTCTGCTGTTTGGTCTCCAGTGGGCAGGCATTTATATGGCATTTATCTGCATTGATATTATCTGGCTGTATTCATATGCTGGTTCTGTGATCTTTGTGAAGCTTCCTCCCCTCCCATCCTGATTTTTCTTTTTCTTGAAGAGCAGTGCCTCCCTCTCTTTTTTTTAGTGCATAGGTTTACTTCTATTCCCCACATCCCTTTGGTTTGATTGATGTTGGGCAAACCAGTTAGGACCAGAAACGGTGTTCAGCTGTGTTTAGCTCAGTTGACTGTATTCGTTTCAAAATGAGCAATTGTATTTGGATTGGAACTGCAAAAAAGGGGGATCCCTGCTTGGTCACGTCCTCACTAGAGTAAGGACACCTTTACAGAAAGTGCCTTATCAGCTTGGTTATCAGACTTTGGTAACTTGTTTCTGGAATCCCCACCAAATTCTACTTGGAGCTCTTTTTGTGTGTGGACTGCATATTGGATCCCTTCAAATGTTCTGTTCTTGCTATTAGAGAGGATTTGAAATGGGGCAACCAGATTTGTAAGTGAAGTATTTTGTTATATTTCTCAAAATTGTTTTTTTTTTTTTGTTTGTTTGTTTTTTTTGATCAGGTTGTTCTCACAAATGTGATGTGAGTGGCATTTAAACGAGCAGCCCTTGTTAAGACACTCGACATGTTCATGACGATATATTGGTTCCAGCAGACTGTATAAGACTTTTTTTATGGTTTGCATCTTGTAGCTTTGTTTTATTAAAGACTAATTGCCATCCAGATCCATCAGTATGGTTCCTTGTCCGAATATGAAAATACATTTTATTATTTGCAAATTTCTTGAATTGCGAATAGTAAAGCTTGCTTTGTTCCTGTTCTTTAACTGAGATATTTAAGCAGTTATTGATCGTGGGGATTTTCAGGCGCTATTAAGCATTACTCTGAGCAGAGAATGCCTGCACGCTACTGTGAAGAGGTTTGTATATTCAACTTAAGATGCCTCTTTGACCCAAGGTTCTCAACCCCACCATGTTGGCAAACTGAAACTGGTGCACTGTAAGACCTGTATTTATAAAGTTTTATTTCCTTCCTTAGTTCAGTTGCTGTATGACTATAGGGCCTCTGACGCATCATCTTTTAAGAAGTAGATGGGCTTCACTATTGTCTGTTCACGTTTGTATAGCCAGCGGAGAACTATTCTTTTTGTTGTCGGCTGCAACCAAGACTAACCTTTACCTTGTACCACAGTTCTAGGCAGGTAATTACAGTGTAAAATAAAAATCAAACATTTCTGATGCTCTTGAATATTTGTTTTAGTTTGATACTGATCAGGGTTGTGCATCAGAATCATATAGACATGAATGTCAGAGGCATTGCACACATGCCTTCTCTTAGTACACCTTGTTTATCCAGGTTTGTGGTTAAGAGTCTTGTGTATCACACATGGATCGTTTGTGCTTTTTTTTTTTTTTTTTCCATTGTGTATTGAATTTTGTTCGTTATGCTTGGATTATTATGTTGTATATTTTACACTTATTTCTTTTACCCTAAGCATTTTGGAATAAAAAATGTAAATTGTTCATTTAAAGGTTTGTTGACTCATTTGTTTATTCAAGTGCGTGTGGTGTCTCCCAAGTTGTACATGGGGTGCAAGGTAGGAAGAGCAAAGAATATAGCATTTACAGAATGTCGCATTTACTGAATGCATTATCTGCTCTTTTATTCTGGTTGGTGAAAACCAAGTTCGTTACGCCTTGTTGATGTCTCATCCTCCTCCAGCATCCTCAGGATACGCTCATGAAGATTCCTCCATTCTCCTAAAAGTAGAGTTCTAGCAAGCACAGTATTATTTAATGAGTTCAAATGGTGACTCGTATGTCCCTGACTGGTGACTTGCCACTCCAATCATGGATAGCTTAGTTATAGCAGATGTCTTCGGTACTCTTTCAGAAGCGTTTCATCTAGAAAGTGATACTGGCTTGTCTGAAGATGCAGCTAACAACAGGCACTTCAATTTTAAGATGCTTGGTCGCACTAGTCTTGAGTGAATCTAGTGAGGTCTTCAGACTGCTAACGTCTTCAGTCAAGTGCCATGAACTAACCGAACGTGCTAAAACTTTTGCTGCACCTACTTTGAAGGAGAAGTGGTTTTAATTATTTGCGTGTTTCATTTCGAAAGCTCTGAAGTTTAAAATGGATATATTATGTAATTACACTATCATAAATAAATATATCGGGCTGGACTCTGCATGTTCCTTCCTTACTGATGTGAAAAGTCGTATATTTACTGTCGTCATTTCATATTTATTCTCTTTCGGCACTGAAGGTTTCAAAAGGTTTCATAAGCCTTATTCCTGCTCATCATCTTTTCTGGTCTGCCTTTAATAAGTGTATAACCTCCACAAACTGACTTGCAAAGTTAAATAATGTGCTAACGTACATGTCTTCCGAAGATCTGTGTTATAATATACAAATACAAATGAATGATGTCACAAATGCAGCATCTCTGTTGATCTACTGTATTGTCCCACTGACGAATATTTTTTTTAAATATTGTGTATATATATGTATGATTATGGTTGAGCACGGGACTCTCATGTTTAGGGAAATGTAGGAAAATATCTAGAACCGGTTAAAGGGGCTTTTGCAGCAAGCTGCCTTTTGGGACTATGTGCCTATTGATGCGTCAGTGCTCTGGAGTTGCGCTCGGGCAACAGTCTCCTCCCCCTTACTATAGACGTACGCACGAATTCGAGTCATTAATCTTTTTCTCCTGGCCCCTATACAAGGCGATCCCAGTTTGTGCTAACTGAGAGGTTACGTTATACAGAAAGCTACCTTCGTGCTAAACGGTACTTCGTGGAATCTCCAACTTGCAGCTGCCGCCGGTCATTCACCTTTTCTTCAGGACCTTTTCAGAATGACATCTATAAGAAACGTCTGTTTCTTCTTGCCTGTTGCTTTCCTTTTACGTAAGTTAAATTCATGACATTTGCGTAAATTAAATTAATGACATTGCGTATATGCAATTTTAACTATATTTGGCGTTAAATTATGACTAATCTATTTCTTTTGCAAGTGCATACTTGTGTCGATAGAACTGCTGCTTGTACCAACACTTCATTCAGGTCAATGATAAATGATTTTGACGGCGATTTTACGATACGATACAATGATTCAGCAGTCGGGGAAATTGACAGAGTCCAAATACCTGACAACGTTACACAGAAGTTCCTTTGTCTGTTGCAAATGTAACATTTTCATCCATCGGACAGCATCTAATGAGCGCGTGATCCGGTCGAGCATCCTTTTACCTTTAATCTTGGATGAGAGTCAAAAGCTGTAGAATGTGCAAACCTAAAAGTACTATTTAAAAAAACCTCGTTTTGATTCGTGTATTGTGCAATAGATTAATATAAAAAGTGTCATCTGTCGCAACTAAAGCTACCGCGGAGTTGCTCGTGTTGCACTCCGCTCACGTGCGCTGCCGAAGTTGCGAAAAGCACCGAGCACCGTTCTGCGTTACTTCGTCTCTAAGGCGATGTAACACTGTTCCTCGGAGGATGTGGAAAGGGAAAACATGCCGACAGAAATAAATCATGAATGAAGCGCATCTGTTCTGTTCTCTCCCTCTCTCTTAAGGGATATTTTCCCTTGAGAGTTACCTGCGCATCACGAGACACACGCCATCACTAGGCTACAATACAGGCTGTATCTGTTGATAAAGAAGACCGTGCAGAATAACTCCACGAATAACTGTTTTTAAGATGTAAATATATGCAACGAAATATGGACGAATAAGCACAAAATTACTTAGAACGTCGTGACTAGTTACCGTGTTCTCCATCCACGCGCCAAAGGAGGCGGGCAAGGCCATGCGTTAGTGATGATATAATAGTGACTTTGACATTTTGTTTAGTGACAAAACCTACCAACAGTACACGTGATATAGCTATTTAAAAGTCAAACAGTTTCTGTATTTGTTTAGTGCTACAGTTTTCAGGCAGTGCCAGTGTTGTTTAAAATATGTAAAAAAAAAATATATGGGACTTTTTTTTTTTCTAGGCCACAACAAACCACTGCAGAATTCCTGCACACTCGAAAATGAGAGGATACTGTGAGAATCTGAGGGGACTTAACCCAGTTAGTGAATAGCATATTGACTCCTGACCAAAATGGTTCAAAAGGTTGAAAGTGCTTTAAGCAATCTGAGTAATTTCAAAATAACCATATTGATTAATCCATTACATATTATAGCTGTATTAGTATTATATATACAATTGTGATACTATATTGCCTCAGCAGCTCTTTTAAAAAAATACTGGAGCAGATTTAATAATGGAAGCGCTTGACATGAATAGATAGTAATGACTTTCTTTTCCCCACTGCTTTGGCCCTTCGTTCAAGCTGTAACATTCAGTACGTTTGATGCATTTCTAGTGGGAAGCCAAACTATTCTCCAAGAACAAAATATGTTCATTTCACAAAGCATTTAAATGTAGAATAACTCAATAAATGGTTATACTTTTGATGTTAGTTTCTTCCTGTTGTGCATGGGCTTTTGATCCTAAGTCATTTTCAAAGGTCATGCCTATATATCATACATACTAGCTTTTAGAAGTCAGCAGTTTTGCTTGAAGGAGGTATTATTTTAGTAACCTGTTCATCCCTGCCAGTGTATTCTGAAGTACAATCACTGTTCCTGTTTTGTTGATTTGTTTATTTATTTGAAAATCGCTATTGATTTAAAAAAAAAAAACTAAATGACCATTTAGGCAGTATTTGTCCAAACATTTTCACAGCCGTCTAATGTTGTTTTGGAAAACGAAATTACAAAAATGAAAGTTTTGGTTGTACAATGTGTTTTTTAACCAAAGAAACTATTAATAATTTGTGTGTGTGTGTGTATGTGTGTGTGAGAGAGAGGTATAATGGACCACTAGAATGGTATATTTTGAAAATATTACTGCTTATTTGTTATTTTTGTGTAAAATGGATAATAAAAAAAACAAGGCAAATGCTAACAAAGTCAGGTGTTTGATAGGATCTCTGACTGATGCCCTTGGAGAGGAACACAGACAGGGGTCTGGATAAAGCCCTCATCAGAGTGGGAAGGAAGGTGAGGAAGGGTTACCTGCAGCGACCTGAAGCCTCCCTTCAGCAGAACGAACGAACGAACAAACAAACGCGCACCACACACACACACACACACACACACACACACACACACACACACACACACACACACACACACACACACACACAC
>JAOYMR010000026.1:20878194-20888636 GCA_025802075.1 Tenebrosternarchus preto | reverse complement strand
ATCAATATAATCCCCGGAGATAGATAGAGTTTGGCCCATATGTCCAATATATCATACATATATATATATATATATATATATATATATATATATATATATATATACCCACATGGATTTTTTTCCTTCAGGCTCAGGTCCTGTACCTGGGAGAGCTTGAGGGTCCTATGCAGTATCTTAACTGCACACCATATGGATTATGTTTCATAACTGGTGACCTGAAATCATCCTCTGTCCTGTCTGCCTGTCTGTCTATGTATCTATCTAATATATATAGTAGTGATATTAAAAACTGTAGTGAAGTACACAAGGTTAACAAAGAAACAGGATGTTTCGGGTGGAGGTCATCAGTTGTGAAAGCAAAGTGCTTTATATCTTAGAAACCTTGTGTGTTTCAATTTTATGCAATTTTAAATATCTCTACTATCTTACTACTACAGTACACTGCAGTTATAGTTATATATGCAGCTATAATAGTCTCCACTCTCCTGGGAAGGTTTTCCACAGAATGTGCAATGTGTCTGAAGCAATCTATGTGATTCTCAAAAGACCATCTTCAGGAATGTGAGCATTTGTTTTTGATGAGAAATGACATTTCAGTTCATCCCAAAGTTGTTCACTCAGGTTGAGATCAGGGCTTTGTGCAAGCCACTGGAGTTCTTCCACACCCAGCCTATCACACCATGTCTTTATGAACCTCACTTGCTGCAAAACAGGAAAGGGGCTCCCAAAGGCTGTTGGTATAACATTGGAAGTATTTAATAGCATTAAAATGGCTTTGTATATTGTAACATTAAAATTACTTTTCACTTGAACTAAGGAACCTTGCACAAACCCTAAAAAACAGATCCAGACTATTATTTCTTCTCCACCAAACTTTACTGTTGACACTACACATTTTTATAATTAGCATTCTCCTGGCATTTGCCAAACTCAGATGAATCCATTGGACTGCTAGATAGTTAATTTGTATTTTTAACATTTTTTTGGTCTGTTTTACACCACTCAAGGCAAAACTTGGCATTGTACATAGTGTACTTAAGCACTTGTACAGCTTCTCGGCCATGGAAGCTCATTTTGTGGAGCTCTTGAAGCATAGGTTCTTCTGCTGATGTTGCAGGCAGTTTGGAATTCTGTAGTGAGTGATGCAACAGAGGAAAGGTGAGTTTTAAGAACTATGTGCTTCAGGACTTGGTGTGTAGGTTTGTGTGGTCTGCTGTTCCATGGCTGAGCTGTTGTTGGTCCTGGACGCTTCCATTTCACAATGACAGCTTGCAGTTGAATGTGCCAGATCTAACAAGGCAGAAGCTTCATGAACTGACTTGTGGGAAAGGTGGCATCCCATAACACAATCAGTGCCATGTCTAAAATCACTGCACTTTCTAGTACAACTCATTCACTGTGTGTCTGTGGAGAAATACTTCAATATTAATATATGTACATTCATCCAACCTCATCAATCTGTTGAAGGCCCATACACACACACACACACACACACACACACACACATATATATATATTTAAGATTGGAAGATTTTTGCTCTTCAATAAGTGATTCATGACAATCAATTCTGTCCCATTACTCATTACTCATTCTGTGGTTTTGCAATCAGCAAACAATTAATTTGATTGTTTGGGAACTGCGCCCGATAAAGGAAGCATGGAACATGGTTGAGGATATGTGGGCCACACAAGAATCACTAGCCATTGAAACAAAACGTGTACATTTGGACAAACGTTCCTATGTTGGATTGTAATGTTGTGTGGCTGTTTTTGGCAGCAGAAGCAAGCATTGTCTTGCAGAATTAGCGGTAGTGTATTTATACATTTGCTGCTTTTGCTCTTGCTCTATAGACGGGCAACTGCTTCAGCTCCCACACGACCCTCTACCCCAGCCCACCTTCACCGTATCAAAAACCTTGCAAACGAAAGCTTTGTTGAGCTTTGTCTGTTCAATTGTGGCTATTAAGAGGAATACAAAGCTGTATTTGCCCACATGCATCAATAAACCTTGAAATGCGGCAGTGAAGAATATTAAACCATTTATGAACTCCAGTGTCAGTGATTTACTTTGATTGCAGGGGCAGAAATCCCGGGGGGGGCACGTTCCTCCCCCTTCCAGGAAAAAGAGACCCCCCCCCCCCCATATAATCACTGCAAACATAACTAGATAATTGTTTAAAATAATATATAGTAATACATATGACTTATATAGTAATATAAACACAAAAGTTTATTTTTTGTTGTTGTTAATAAATTTTTTTTTTTTTTTTGACAACACACACGTTTAAAACCTGACACACAAAAACAGACAAGTGGGGTGTGTGTGTGTGTGTGTGTGAAGGGCTGTGTTATAATAGTATCTACATTATACCTACATGCAGACAATCTAACTAACAAAATGAAAAGAAAGAAAGAAATGAAAACAAGAAAGACCTTGACAAAGGCAATAGCATGTGACCAATTCTGAGTTGTGGCAAAAGTTTGTTTTTTAAGTTTTTTGAAGGTAAGCAGAAAGAGCCCAGTAATAAAAAGCAATTTACTACAATCTTCATCAGAAAAGAATTAAATGATTATGGAATTTTTTTCAGTAAATGCTTTTGGCAGCACCTTTGACGCACCCCTCAGGAATTGCTGTTTTGGACTCGTGCAACATGTTAAAGACCCTACGTATAATCGAGGCCTCACTTTGGATCTAGTTATTTCTAAAGGTCTCTGTTAATATGTTATCTGTTGTGGTCAAGGACTTGGCTCTTTTAATTTACTTATCTCTTGGCCCCTGATCATTTCTGTGTTTCTGTGTGATAATTTCTGAATTATTGACCACTTCGGATGCTGTTTCTGTTAAGAATAGGTCCATAAATGAGAGACTAGTGCTGAGTTTATGGAGGCCACAGCTGTGACACCAACTACAAATGCAGAATCAATTGTTGTATTCCTGGACAATTTTAACTTTAAAATCTTGACTGCCATGGATGTTATTGTACCCCTAAAACTCAAGAAAAAATACAATGGCAAAATACCATGATGGCAACTACTTTGAAAATGCAGGAGAGCTGAACGTAAACGGAGAAGAACTAAACTTAAAATCCACTACAATATCTATAAACAAAGTCTCTGCAGTTTTAACTTAGAGGTAGGCAGGGCTAGACAGTTGTATGTCTCTAACATTATTAACAGGAACATCAGTAACACCCGCACACTATTGAACATGGTTGATAAACCTATAAATCCCTCAAATCAAATCACAGCAGAAGTTGTTTCCACAGAGAAATGCAATGAATTTATTATTTTTTTCATGATTAAATACAAGCGCTCCGAATGACCATTAATGTCACAGTCACACCATGAAACCATAACATTTCTTCAACCACCTAGAAATAACATGACTATTATGTCACAATATAAAGCATTTGCCCAAAATACTTGAGAGAAAGCAGCTCAGCATCTCAAACCATTGACATAATGTCTTGACACAATTTTAAAAGTTTTTTTACTCTGTAGAACTCAACTCTGTAGAAACAGATTTACAGCAAATAGTTAATGGTTTACTACAATCACGTATTTTTTCAAAGTCATTAAAGACAGCTGTTATTAAGCCACTCTTGATAAAGAGAAGTCTGGATGTTTCTGTGGTAAACAACTACAGACTTGTCTAAAATATGCCATTCATAGCTAAGATCATCAAGAAAGCTGTTTCCAATCCACTCAGCAGCTTTCTCAACACTAATGGTTATTTTGACAAATTTCAGTCAGGCTTTCATCCTCACCACAGTACAGAAACATCTCTCATAAAAGTGCTAAACTATATACGGCCGAATACTGATTGAGGTAAAATATCAATTTTGGTTTTCCTTGATCTTAGCACGGCATTTGCCACTGTAGATTAAGGAATACTGTAGGATATAGAAAACTGGGTTGGACTATCTGGAAAAGTCTTGAATTGGTTCACATCTTATTTAGAAGGATGGAATTTATTTGTCATCTGATAGTAAGGATATGAAATGTGGAATACCCAGGGATCAGCTCTTGAACCTCCCCTGTTAAACCTCTATATGTTACCTTTGTAATAAACATTTACAGAATAACAACATAACATAGTAATGCAGATGACTCACATATAAATAACAGCATATTTATGCAGATGACACACATGTAAATCTGGTTCTATCACTAGATGATGACAGCCAGTAGAGTCACTGTGTCAATATCTGGATTTCATAAATAGTTGGATGAGCCATTGTGTTTGTCAATAAAGAGAATTAGAATGAGCTCTTGGGCTCTAAAAGTTAAAGAGCATGAAATATTGGCATTCAAATGCACTTAGATCTCACCTTTACTAGCCATATCATAACCATCACCAAAACGGCCTTCTATCATCTAAATAATACAGGCAGAATTAATGGTCTGGTATCCAAGCAAGAAGGTAATCCATGCTTTTATCTCCAGTGGGGTGGACTACTATAATGGTCATTTAACTGGACTTCCTAAAAAAGACCCCTAAATAGATACAGCTCATTCAGAATGATGCTGCTAGACTTCTAACCAGGACTAAGAGAGTAGAGCATGTTACCCCAGTTCTAAAGTTTTAACCAGGACTAAGAGGTTAGAGCATGTTACCCAAGTTCTAAAGTCTTAACCAAGACTAAGAGGTTAGAGCATGTTACCTCAGTTCTAAAGTCTATACAATGGCTCCTGTTTAGTTACAGAATAGTGTTTAAAGTGCTGTTACTAGTATATAAATCACAGAATGGGTTCGACCCAGAATATATCTCAGACATATTTAAAGAATATAAACCAAGTAGATTCCTTAGATCCTTGGATTCAGGCCAGCTAGTTGAGCCCAGAGCACAAACTAAACATAGTGAAGCAGCATTTATCTGTTTTGCTGTACATAACTGCAATGAACTGCCAGAAGACCTTAGATTTATCCCTAATGTAGAAGCCTTTAAATGCAGACTAAAAACCTTTCTTTTTCTATTTCTTTTTTATTTTCATTTCTCAAACTCTTTTATTTTATTTCTATAAATGTTGAATTTCTGTAAACTGGTATCTTATTCTTTAAACCTTCTGTTTCAGTATCACAACTTCAATTCCAATAAATTCTGTAAAGTTTGTATTGATATTTCTCGGCACAGACCTTCTCGGGTTGTAATAAGCTTCTTCTATTTATTCTTATGCAAAGCACTTTGAATTGCCACTGTGTATGAAAGGCACTATATAAATAAACGTGCCTTGCTGTTTATTACCCCCCCCCCCCCCCAACACTGACATTTAATTTACATCCTTGTTTGATTGTAAGTACACTGCAGTGACAGTCATTACAACATAATTATTTAGTCATTTTTTAGCTTTCAGTGTTGTTTTAAGGGATCTAAAATCCTTCCATCTGTTCATGTGACATTTGCCTATCCTTCACTTGCAGGATTCCCATGTAAGTGATTTGCTGAAGTGAGCTGTTCACTTTCACTGTGCATTTTCACTAGCAGGGTTGACAGTTCACCTGAGCCATGTGGTGGTATTGAGTTTGTTCACATGTGTTTAGATGTGGTCCGGTCTGTTCTGCACTGTGGTTCAGGCTTTCTTTTGTTCTTGGGATCCTTTGTTCTTTGTTTTTTTGGATTTCTGCTTCTTCCTTTGGATATTCAGCAGATGGGTTTCAGCAGAGCTTTCAGTTACATTTACAGTATTCAGCTCTATGCAGAGCAACTTATGTATTTTTTTAGTATGTCAGTGTGTGACCCCCCCTGGAAACCAAACCCATGATCTTAGTTTAACTAGCACCATTTGCTACCTGCTCCTCCAGGTGAGCTGTCAGAGCACCAAGTGCTTTTTCTACAGAGAGAGAGCTAAGACTAAAACGGAACGCTAACATTGGAATTTGTCATGTTGTACATTGTACATACATAGATGAAATCACAGCTGAGGTAACTTATGTTGGACTAACAAGCACATTCATTAATCAGGGACGTTAATTCAAAACCCAAATTGTGGAGTTCTGTGGTTTCCCAGGAGAGGAGTTTAACTGCTCTAATTAAGCTTCACCATCATCAGTTAATTTGTTGTTACATCATGACCATATCAAATTAGAACAGCGTCACATCTCAGAATAACAAAGAAAGGGTTATTGATATTTGCTACTAAAGCTTTGGAACTCATGAAGATGTGTTCTTTAACCAGACAGAAGGACGAATCTTGGCATCTTCGTCTGAGTCATCAGGAATCTCCTTCACAAGTTCACTCCCCCAAACGCCACTCGCCACAGTCATTTCCCCGTAGCTCCTCTCAGTGGGAGCTCAGTGTGTGGCGAGAGTCTTAAACTAACACAGCGAAATGAGAATGCGACTACGTCGTCTTCACTTCCTGACCTCAGTGTTCATGCTGGGGATGAATATTCATGGCCAGTGTGACTTGCTTTTTGTGAGGACTCACAGGAACTTGTGTCCTCTGAGCACTAATGAATCCTGAGGTGATTCAGTGACTCTAAGTGTGTGTAAGGAAGAGAGATAGAAGGAAGAGGGAGGGAGGGAGTGAAAAAGATGGAGGGAGGGAGGCAGACAGAGAGAAACGAATGTTAGTTTGCTAGATAATTAAAGTAAGCTGAATAGCACATGCACTTTCCAGTGTGTTAAGAACATTGGCATTTTCTAACTGGATGTCCAAGGTCACTGCAGCATTTCCCTGACGGCCAGAGCTGTGTGGGCTGCAGATTTGTACCAATAGCAAGACCTCTAGCATTGCACAGTGCTTGCAGAGGGTAAATGTACACTAAAACATGGTCACCATCATCTGTTCATGCAGAGGTCAAAGCAAAATCTTTTTGCAGGTGAGATATACCTTAAAGTTGTGGAGTGTCTGAGCTTGATGAAGTTTATTTCTTCTGTTAGTCTTAGGAAATACTAATAGAATCTTTTTCGTATAATCCATGGAAGGAAGCTGTAAATTGTTGCACAGTTGTAAAATGACAGCCAAAATGTGTTTTGAGTAGAAATCTAGGGTGTATTCATGCACTGCTGGCAGTGCTTTAAGGAGAACATCTTATCCAGCAGTGAATAACTTAAATCTATCTCAAATATAACAGTAAAAACTGTCAAGTCTTATAAATTGGTTACTACATGTTACATATTGTAAGTATGCATGCTATAACAGTGTGTTCCATCTTTTTATATGCTTACGTTTCTGTTGTGTATGTGGGGAAATTACAAAACACTGAGGAAAACACATTTTGTTGTCATTTCTGATGTGTTTTGTAGAAGGATAAAAGAGAGGATTAATATGACTGTAACTTCCTGTTGACCACACTTGACCGACTGCTCACTCAACTGTTTATACATTCAGACAGCCGAGGAAAGACGGTGTAATGTGAGCAGGACTTGTTAGTCGAAGATAATCAACAGAGGAGAACTGGGTAAAGTGGAGGGAGGTCAGCAAAGAGGTCACTGTTTTTATTTCACTTTTTAGTCAAAGTTCTTGTGTGTAGTGAAGGCCCAGTTTTTGCTGGCATTTCCTGTTGTACTAAGATTTAAATTGTAATACAATTTTGACTTTATTTTTGCAAAGTTCACTGTTGCATTGTTTGAACACTTTCACTGTCAGCACACATCCCCATGAATATACTAATACTCGTTCATTTGATAGATCACAGAGAAAGCAAACATCAGACTTTGGTAAACCTTCTACGGAGATGCTGGAAAACTCATTTCTAAGAAGGACAGAAAGAAAGAGGAAAATAAAAGCATACAAAGTACCATACAACACATCCAAGTACAGTTTCATACAGTACAGAAACCGATGGCAGAGTTTCTCAGAGATGAGCCATGCACTCCCAGAGAGGAAGGGAGGAGATTGGAGGGCAGAGTAGCAGCTCTCTGTTGAGGGACAAGACACTGACAGAGAGAAAGAGAGATGAGGACAGAGACAGAGAGAGATGGAGACGGTGGAGAAGACAAAGAAGCGTTTTAAAGCAGATCAGTCTGTACACCTGGAAGCGGGTGCTAATCCTGATAAGTTACAGCTGGGCACTTTGGTGCTGTAGTCAATAAAAACTCATTAGAGTAGGAGCCGGCTCTGCAGCAAGTGTCCAGTCCAATGAGCTTCGCATTTATTCTCCATCTCAGGCTTGGAGATAGAGCCCCATTGATCCCTGCCTGAAGCTCATTTATTTGGTGGACGAGAAATCGCCTTAATGTGGATATAACCTGCGCCTTTGTTTGGAGGACACTTTGCTTTAAGCTCGTGGTCTTTCCTGTGTCCTGTATGTTTCTGTGGCACACACAGAGAGACGAGGAATGTGCGGAAGTGGAACGGAAAAGGTTTACAAAGGTTAAAGGTCGGGATAAGGAGCACACAGTGACTGGGGCCCTGGATGGGTTCACAGTGGGAGCTTTTTGAGTAACATGCTCTGCAGTGTGAAATCTCTCCTGCTCTGTGATGTTCTTACTTCCAGTGACTGAGAACATTGCACTAATCTCTAAGCTCCCACTCTGTCAAAGTGTAACAGCACTGCATGTCATGACCGTGTCCACCTCTGGTTCCTATAACACCACAGCTTAGCAGCCTGTAGCATCTCCTGCCCAAAATAGCAGCATGAAGAGTTTCAGTTCATCGACCCTCCAGTCCATTTTCCCCTCATCCATATAAAGAGCAGCTCGGACCTGTGTATTGGTTGCTGGAGTCCATGCCCTCACAGAACCACCACACCTCATTAGCTGCACTGAAAACTGTAAGAGCCGAAACGGGGCAAGGCAAATGCCTGCAGTGTAGAGTACATTCTCAGCCAACTGTCTGCCAATTACCCATGAAACTGCATGGTTCATGTTTGCACATCCATCATTGTTCAGGGGGATTTGGATGGGCTAATGCACGTCCCATCTATCCAAAGGTACACCCCAGAACTAGAACATTCTTATCACAGAAGGTCAGCAATGTATTCCTTAAATGTATAGTAGATTGCAAAGTTCTCTTGTGTTTACTTGTATTTTTTTACATAAGAACTTGCTGGGTAAACTCTTTGATGCCACGGATCTTACATAGGCTCACACAGTGAATTCCTCCCATTGAATGATGCACAGTGGCAGTACCAGGTGCTGGCCTGCCATGGCTCAGCTTCTTCTCTGAGTCTTCTTTGAGACCATTTTGAGCAACGCTATACAGTAGTTTCCAACACATCCTGCTGGTCAACGTTATCTTATTACAATTGACTGATATAGCAACCAGAAAAAGGTGTGGAAAAGAATACTCAGGTCCTGGTTAGGCTCTGCGAGGCCTTGTCAGTAGGCTGATCAAAGGAAGAAGAGAAAGTACTTGCCATCCTAGCTCTTTCACCCTCTCATCACTCCCCCTCTCTCTTCATCAGTTTTTAATCCTCAAGAACATGTCACTGCACTTCAGAAAGAAAATCTTCATCTGAGTTTCAGCGTTTGACAGTTAGTGATGATGGTTTCAAATCCAACCCTGCTTGTCCTAGTGCCAAATAGTGATTTTCAGTCAGCATCATAACCAGCTGTCTTCAGTGAGAGAGAAGCTGGAAACTTCACAATTATTTCAACACTCTGCTAGACTGCATACCACAATTCACAAACATGAACTAGAAGGCGGACCTACTTGTGAATGTGCCATGTAAACAGTTTTCATGCTTCCAAAAAGCTCTTTCATAGGAGAGTCAAGAGAAAAGGGCCAGTGGAACATCACAGTCAATATCTGAAACCCTCCGGCAGAAGGTTGTGCAGTTGAAGGCTAAAGGGGTGACCCTATCAGCCATAGCAAGAGAAGTTGGTCGTTCCAAGTCTGTGATTTCTAGAATATTGCATCTTTACAACATCACAATCTCATTCAAGTCCCCCAAGAAGGCTGGTCACCCATGAAAGACAAATGGAAGAGAGGACAGAATAATGCGGAGAATCTCCATGGGTAGTTGGTTCAATTCTGCAGCTGGAATCACTCACCAGTTCAGCACTGAACAGGGTAAGGATCTGTGTCGTCATACAGTGTCTCCACGTTTAAGAGCATTTGGACTGAAGGGCCACTCTGCAGTGACCAAACCTCTCATTAGCAGAAAGACTCAAAATGTTAGACTCACCTTTGCTGAAGAGCGTGTTGTCTGGACAGAGGAGAAGTTGTCCAGAGTTCATTTTGGTTCAGAGTTCGGACAGAGTTCATAATTTATTTGGGTCTGATGGAAAACTGAACCCAAAGTGTATAAAGAAGTCAGTGAAAGGTGGAGCAGGAAGTGTCGTGGTTTGGGAAATGTTTTCGGCAGCAGGTGTTGGAAAGCTTATACAGCTACATGGAAGAGTGAATGCAAGTGTGTATCAGAACCTTCAATAACACTTGGTTCCTTCCTTGCATTCATCACTCAACCAGCCAGCAATTTTCATGCAGGACAATGCCCCCTGTCACACAGCAAAACTGGTAAAGCAGTTCCTTGAAACTGAAAACACTGAAAC
>JAOYMR010000026.1:20848652-20873736 GCA_025802075.1 Tenebrosternarchus preto | reverse complement strand
TTAAGTCAACCCTTACAAAACATTTGCTGAAAAGATACCCAGGTGTACAGTGGGCCAAACCCTTTTGCATAAAACGGGTGTGAATGGAAAACTCGGCGAGGTTAGCTGGTCGTTTGGAAAGGGGAGTTCGCTGGCACAGCTAATTATCAGGTGTTGTTTGCATGAGGCTGTCTTGCTAGGCAGAGCTGTGGGAGGTCCCATTTCGGAGGCTGGCTCGGGGGAGCTGGGCCCTCTCTGCCTCTCGCACGCCATGAGCCCGCTGCATCGCCCTTAACCATGCTGTGCAAGTGAATGCCATAGTTACCACGGTAAAAGTTACCATAGCGCTGTGGGAGTGCGGCACAGCTATGCCAATGCCAAGCAGTGGAAGTCTGTTCAGAGAGTGCCAGACGCTCTCTCCAGCAGAGCTTTGTCTACTGCAAGTGCCCTCAGAATGCCTCTCGACTGCAGAAAGGCTACCGTTTCAACTTTAATTTATGGAGTGAATATCAACTGCGTGGGCTAGACAAAAACAAGTCTACAATGAATTTTCCATGGAGAATTTATACAAATTGTATATTTCATTCCTAACTAGGCTCACACTGGCTCCAGAAAACTACCCTCGTGATTTTTTTTTAACTTTGAAAACATCCCACTGAAACTGTGTTTTGAAGGGGAAGTTTCAAAGCGGAGTCAGAACCACTGGGCCCTCAGAGAGGTTTCGAGATGACATTATGTCTGTCACAGTACACCCAAGACCACAGCACACCAATTCTTATGAGCCCAGAAAGTTTCTTCTTCTTTTTCCACACAAATGCCCAACACCTTGTCCCACCCACTTATACATTGAGTGTCTCTTAAGATGGGAAAATGTTCAAAATGCCTCTCTACCTATGGAGAACTTCAGAGTGCCTTCACTGTGTTCCAGCAGTGCACTGTTAAATATAACTCAGTGATAAGTTGACTAATGAAGCTTCTCTCCAGAGCCTCATCCTGTGGTTTTGATGAAGCACTCCTCCCAGTGGGTAATGGGCTAGTGTCTTAATGAGTTCTGCCCCCCTGCATTATCTCACTTTGCGTAGGGTATTAACAATATTAGTCTTCTGATGTTTGCTGCTAAATCCTTTTCCCTCTTTGATCGAGCCCCCTGCGCTCAGAGACACAAAGCCAACAATCTTTTTTGTTAGAGAGGTTAAGTCCGATCTGACCATCACGCTGCCGATCACTGCGCTATACAACACCCTCTCCTGTAGGTTTTCATGAATTAATATGGGGGGTAAAGTGCTGCCAATTAATGCTAAATGTTTTATGAGTTTGATTAGTGCATTATTCAGTCACTCAGGCTTTGCTTTTCAAGCTTCACTATTTAATTAACAGCCTCCTGATGAAAACATAAATAAAGTAGATTTTATACTGCTTCATGTTGAGTACCACCTCAATCCCTCCTTTACTCACTCCAAAGGAAATTTGGATTAGGTCAGCAAAAGACCAGCAGGCCCACGGCGATGTGTTGCTCTTCTGAAGCTCTCCTCCATCAAAATTTTAGGTGTTCCATATGCATACCTTTTCCAAGGGCTCCTTACTCTTTCCGTGTGGAGGGCTTTCCGAGATGCGGTACGCACTCCTCCGGAAGTGCCACTTGAGATGGAATTGCTTTCATTTCCTTCGAAGGCCTTGGCGACGGCTGGGTCTGGCTGAGCCCGTGCGCCACACGCTTCCGGCGACCCTGACGAGCTGCACGCATCCCGCTCATGAATAGGAGGAGAGGTGTGCGGGTGGAGAGCGCGCCTCCACTTCCATCATCGACCTGCCTCGGAGGCCTGGCACGGGCGCAGCAGATAGAAAACAGAGAGTGTGGGGTGAGGAAGGGTGGTGTTTTAAATGATGGAGGGCACGGTGAACAGTACTGTCTCCACGCACTGGTTATCATGGGGAAATGAAGAAACCTTTATTCATGATTATTGAGAGCTTTGGTGTGTATTTTGTGAAAGGAATGATGATGGATGTATCAGAGTGTGCGATAAATCCATATTCAGGAAGGGTCTGTATTAGTCTGTATGAAAGAGTCTAAACAAAGGCTGAATGTCCTAGTTGTATTGTACTGAATGATGAGTAAATTTGGGTTTGTTTGTGGGGTCTTTCTCTGGGCTCTTTCCATTAGTGGGCCACAGTGTCACAATATAATAGCAGTTGTGACACAAACAAAAGAAATCTAAGAGAAAACACAAATAAATAAATCAAACATTACCAGAAATGAAATATATATATATATATATATATATATAAATACTCCATTTTTGCAAAGAAAAGACGCCATGAAAACCAAACCTTCAATCATGAAATAAACTGTTGTGCCTCATGGACAATAGAAGTCCTCCAGGCCACTAGGGGCAGACCATATCAACACATATTATAACTTTAAAATATACAAGGAATGTGCATGCAGACTTTCTGTCAAACAATGTAAAATGTGCAAAGAAAATGTTAAAACAATGAATGAAACAAGAGTTGGGTGTTTCTAGTAAGAAAGTTACAGGGTGTGTGATATGATGGTAGTAAACATACTGTTGGTCATTATACTAGAAGCACTGCAGAGACCCATAATATGCTCAGAGTAACACAACATGATTTATCCTGATAAATGTAGTGAACACATCATCACTGTCGACTACTACAAAGTTGTCAACAAAGACAGATGTTGTTTAGCACGAAGAGTCATGGTTAATGTAGTATTTAGAAACACTTGTGATTTCCAGGATGACAAATTATAAAAAACGATTAGCTTTTATAGCAGTATTAATCTTGCTTTAGCCAGGAGTCGTTAATTGTTGTAGTTATTGTTTATTGTGTGAGTGTTGTGCAGTGTAGTGTTTATGACTATGTTTTGTGTTGTGGCTTATGCGGCCCTGTATTTCAATTTCTTTTATGTTTCCAGAAATGCATTTTTCAGTGTTTCGTTTCTGTTAATGCTGTTATGTCGCCATATAATGTCTTTGCGTTGTTCTGTATTGTTATAACATTTTCGTCTTTTTTGTTGTGTCTTTGTGGGCTACAACAGGGATATTAGCAGCTCTCACAAAACATCCTCTCACAATCTGTCAAATCAAGATGACATATTATGGATTTAGTGGATCTAATTGCCTTTGTGTCATTATGAATCTGAAGTTTCCATGATTTGTGTTTCCAGGGTGCCTCATGCATCAGTCGGATTGTCTGAAATGCTCTTCATTTCAGTTTGTGTGCGTATAGGGACCCAAACAATGTATGGTTATTGCTTGTAAATGAAATACATTCATTGCTAAGCAGTGCGGAATGGAGGAACATCACTGAGGATATAGAGAGACTGGGGCATAACAGGGTTGATAACTGAAACTTCTCCCAATCTGGTTGGTCTGGTCCGCACTGGCGACCTGCAGCTCTTCACTGGACCTTTGCGCAGTTCATTACCAAGAGATGGAGTGGTCGATACAGGAAATCTGCAGCCAACTTGTTCTGATGCAGCACTTTTATACAAACTCCCTGTATGGGGAGCAATGAGGGCTGCACATTCTTCAACACTTCTGGCTCTAAGTTCTCTGCAGTTCATGTTCAAGTTTGGAAAACTGCTTGCTGAACTGTAGGATGTAACAATTTAGATATTTTCATTGTACTGGGATTTTGGAGCACCTTGACAGAATATAGCTAGACGTGTTACTGGGTCCCAAAATTATTTTAAGCTGTGATGTACTTGTGAATATGCTTTTTATCATACGGCAGTCTCTCTGTTCCCACTGGTGGATACTGCTGTGATGAATATATTATTATAGTGCCTAGGACTGGGCATCTAACTCCAGAGTATTTATCTAAGGTTAGTATTAGACCTGCTTTTTGTCTGTCTATCTGTCTGTCTGTCTGTCTGCCTGTCTCTATTTTGTCTGCTTATACCACAGTACTTTTAAGGGTTTTTTTTTTGTGTATGTGTCTATGTTTTTAGAAACTCCCCCTGTGGACAACACCATGGAATGCACCATCACAGATGAAATATTAATGGCCAGGCTCAAACAAGTCCTGTGTCACATCTGCTGCCGAGGTCTCTAGACTGGCAGGCCCTGGTCGTATGGTGGGACAGCACCGAGGGTTATCAAAAATGCTGGATGCAATGCCGACAGCAGTATAGGCTTGACCAGTGAAAGGGAGAGTTTGGTGCCAGGAAACTCCCTGAATAATTTGTATAATGTACAGCTATAGACAATTAATTGGGTACAGGCAGGCTGTAGCAAGACTGTTAATGGATTAACTTGTAATTGCCTGGAACTCTGTGGAGAGTATGTTACTCTCGTCTAGGTTCAATCTCTTTTTGTTTAGTTTGCTTGTTCATGGCCTGTTCCTTGGGAAATTTTAACATAGCCCTGTGTGGAGATATGTTTTCTTATTTGTTAAAGAAGGAAAACAGTACTTGTCTGTGTAAAGTTTGGCACTGCTGATCAGATGGAAGGTTTGTGGATGTAAGAGCTCTGTGTTGTACTCAAACACCTCCCACCTGTTTTACTTACACCGCTTTATCGTTGGGTCTTCACTAATTCAGAAGTGGTTTTCTCGCTCCTCCATGTGTCCTGCGTAGCCTGTTCGATGGGTTCTCTTCAGCTCTCCAGGTCCTCATTAAATGTTGATGGGGATGAGTGAACCAATAATCCTCAGACCTCACTGCAAAAACATTGCCAGAAATCAATAGGTTTGCAGCAATAGGAAGACGCAGCCTAGTGGAGAGAGACAGAGGTAAAAAGCCTTTACTATCAAATATTAATCAAGCATTCCCACGAGGGGCGGAATAGGATGCCTGTGATTCGCTATCCGACCCAATTAAGCTCCTCCTGTTCCTCACTTAGGCCTGCTGTTACTTACTGTTGCGGTCTGGCCATCGGTGGGTTACGTCTGACGAAGAGAGATGAGCTCAGAGAAGACGAACTGAAACGAAACAGGACAGAAGAGGCAAGGGAAGTCTCTTTGGGAAAGAAAGAAATTCCCTCCGCCATTACGTTAATCTATATGCTGAATAGCTGTAGGAGTAGACAGCTAATGTTGAGACTTTAAAGACCCTTGCCACTGGGACTGAGTCCCAACGCTTTAAAAAAGGAAGTCTCTTGTATTCTTCTCACACATAAAAGCAACCAAGAGAAATCCTGCTACACTTCTGAATTTTTTAAATACCTTTTCCCACTTTTCCAAGGCCAGCCCTGTCCTTCGGTGTGCCTTTACACAGTGGCACCTGGATTTGTAACAGCTGATGTTTCCACATGTTCACACATCATAACTGCCGTAGTTTCTCTCAGTGTAATGTGTGGTTGGCCGTCCGTGATCGTCTGACAACGACCTTCCTCCTAGTGGGAGAGGAGGTTTCATTTTGTTGTTTTTTATTTAACATGAAACGTGCTGTGCCCTTCCTCTTCCTCACTGTCCTATCAAATGCCACATCTGTTTTTGTTCATGATTTCACAATACTGTGCGATTCATTGAAAAACAGTTCCTTTTGCTGAAATGTAAAGGGTATGGAATAAATGGAGAATGTGTGTAAAACAGAAGAGGAAAAGTGGACTTCAGGCGCTCATATTTTCATATATATATATATATATATATATACACATATACCTGTTATACTGCCAAGCAAGCAGGGCCAATATAAACATAACAAAACAACCAAAAACCAACATAAACCTGATGTGTGTGTGTGTGTGTGTGTGTGTGTTTGCAGTACTGGTGCCCAGTCCTGGTTCCACTGCTGTTGCTAGGAGGTGTGGCTCCATCTACAAGGGTTTTGCCCAGTGTCTTCTGGCCCTGGGAGACAGCCTGTCTGTCAGTAGCCAGAAAGAAGAGGACACACAGGAAATCGACTCCATCTGCAGGTCTATACTCTCATCTGTGGTGATACACTAAAACACACACACACACACACACACAACAAGTATTCTCCCTGGCACAAATGAAAGGATATAGGAGGTATATATCAACCAGATGAGTTCCTTGGGCTAATATACATAAACCTGTATGTGCATCAGGCTCCAGGTTCTTTCCCTCACCTAATACATATATATCTGCAATTTCCTTCGGGATTAATAAAGTGTTATCTTATCTTATCTTATCTTATCTTATATCTACAGTAATTCACTCATACCTTTGGAATATTTGTCATACTTTACCCATGTGTTGTCTCAGACAGACCAGGTGATGTAAAATACTGTGGTTCACCAACTTGACAGTTCATTCTTTCTTCTATTGCCCACCCCACCAACGCATCCACCCCACCCACCCCACCCTAGTGTCTGCGCAATTTATTACTTCATGTGTCTCTAATCTACATCTATGTTAGTTCACATCCATGTCAGCTGGATATACTTGTGCTCATGCTGTAGCAGCCAGGGGTTCTTTGAAAAAAATCCTGCTGTCACCCTTACAGTGTTCCACACTGCTGCTGTGGAAACCGAGGAGTGATGGTGGCAGCTGTGTTATTAGTGTCAGTGCGATACAATCAGAGAACCTTCTGGCAACCTGGAGGGACATAGGTGTGATTCTCTATTTGTTTAATGCTTAAGGTTTCAGTTGATGTATTAATCTCTCTGCCGAGCTTATAGTAATACATGCTGGTGCACACGCATGCACGCACACACACACACACACACACACACACACACACACACACATACACTCCTGCGTGCACATGCACACACACATTCTTCGGATTTTAGCCATTTCTTTGTCTTTTCTCCAGTGTGCTCTGTCATGGAGCACTTTACGAACAGAAATGTTTTCCCACCAGAATAAGAGTTTCTGATTTACATCTAGGCCAAATCTGCTCCTTGTTCATCCCTCTCAGGAGAACAAAGAGAAAAATGAGGAGAGAATTACAATGTCATGAGACATTTTTTTATATATATCAAAGTGTGTGATACTTGACTGTTAAACATTTTTCTAAACATGAATTTTATAACTGTGGCAACTTTGTGTTATTGTGTTATTTAGATTATGCATACGATCAGCGTTATTTACATTAACATAAACATAACCTTTCAAGACATTTTATATATATACACACACACATATCCTTAGCCCAGCATAGCATTCTTCCTGTTTTTTTCTTATTGACCTGAACTTCCAGGATCTTTTCATATTGGCCTGAATCTGCAGAATTTATGGCTTCAAGTCATTGTCCGGATCTTGGAGGAACTTCCTGCTGATAACGTGTGCTGTACCTGTTGCAGGTCCTGGGATGATTTCCATGACTGTGCAAATTTGGCTATGGCTGGTTGCCCTGAAGAGGCAGCTGCCGTGTGGGAGTCCCTGAGAAAAGAGTCCAAAAAGATGCAGTTTTCTGGTAACTTGTATGACATGTGCTCCAAACGTGTGCAAACAGCAGCCACCACTGGGGCTCAGAACCCAGACAAAACCAATCAGGAGTCTTTGAAAGGACACGGCAGTCCAATAAGCCCCGCCCACAGCATCTTACTTGCCTCTTGCCTGTGTTTACTTCTCACGTATCAATGGATATGAGACATGTTTTGCTGCTTTAAGAGACTTGTACAGATGTCAAGGAAACACTGACAAACTGACATGCTGACACCATCATTTCTATAAAAATCACACATTGTAAATAATACAACGCTTTTCTTTTTCCATCCACCAAGTCCAGCCTTTAACTGTCAGAAAACACTCACGCAGTCACACATTCAAACACACATAATTTCGGAAGAACAAGTATCCGCCCCCCCCCCGTGTTACAAGAGCTCTCATAAGAGAAGCAGGGAGTGAGGAATCACAGTCGAAGTGGCGTTTGCCCTGTGTCCTGCCACCCAGAGACCCGACGCCTCCCTTCCCGCACCAAACACCTGCGCGCTCTCAAAGCCAAATTACACCGCTAACAGACAGTAAGGAGTGCTGTGCGGAGAAGTGGGTGCCGTCTGGAAAGATGAAGTTAGGTAAGTGCGCAGCACGGGGTGGAGGCCTGCGGAAGGAAGAGCAGTTGAAAGAGTCCTGCCAAAGCTGGCGTTGTCACCTTCATTCGACTTTTACTTTCTCTGAGAGGATTAATAGTGGGGATCACTTAAACTACACCCAAAGCAATAGAAGGCACCTGCTAACAAGAAACAGTGAGAAGGTTTGAATTAGTTTTGCAAATGTATTTTGTAACAGTTGGGTTTGCAAATCGGTTTTAGTAGAGAGCATACGATTTTACATTATGCCAATATGATTTTAGACAATTCTTTTATCAATACCTGAAACTGCTGGTCATTTCGTGTGTATCTGCATAATGTGTTTATAAAAATGTATTTAATTATTTTTTCACATCCATTATTTCCACAAATATACATATCTGTATATAAAGGTTGTGAACAAACAACAAATTAAAACAAATCTCTGTTACTTGACAAAGATATTAGCTTAAATAAGAAAAATGTTTGAACAGAAAAGGGTTGATTTCATTCCCTCTGTAGCTACATTTAACATTCTCTGATTTGTGATATTTTGGAGATACATTTCTTGTAATCAATTTTGTGTATTTTTGATGTGTAGCCATTGTATGATCTACTGTCTTCTATACTCCCTCACCTACTATGGCCCCTCATCTTCAACATTCTTCTGCACTTTTTTTGTGTTTGACACTCTCTTCTTCTGTACTCTTGCCTTCTTCACTCGTGTTCTACACTCTGTCTAATCTTCTCCACTTCCTTGTCTTTTACATTCCCTACGTCCTACACTGTTTACCTTCCACACTCTCATTTTCATCTTCTACACTCCCTCATCTCTTACAATGAGTTTTGTCTGATCTTCTTCTTTCTTTTAGATGTATTCTTACTTTTCTGGACTAATTGCTAATTAATTATGTTTCCTAATGCTGAGCCATATTATGAATGGCAAATACAAATTTGTTTGTTTGCTAGGTTTGGAATGAGCACTTGGGTGTGACTCAAAATATGTCTATGTGTTGTAGAAATGTACATTTGCTTTTATTGAAATTTGTAAACATTTGACATATTTATAAAAGCTCTAAAGATACAGATATCATACAGTAACCAAGTTCTTAAAGGGAAATTCCACTAAAAAGCGTGAAGTGTGTATTTTGCGTTCCCTAACTAATTACTGGCCTGTATAAACACAGTGTTCCTGACATGCTGAATGTTGTTGGTGATGCTTTTACTGCATTAACTGCTGAACCTCAAATGATCTTTGCATTGCACAGAAACATTCTTCAGATGTCGTTCATGAACAACGAACAGCATTTTGATTTCTTTAGGTTTTGTAAACTGTACTTGCTGCCCAATATGTGTGTAGATGTCATTATCATAGCTACATACTTTGGACATCGTTATGCATTGTGGACTTGTGTTTACAATCGGCACATATCTGAGAGAGAGGAATCTAACAGGAAAATGCGAGAAAGCTTGCAGGGGTCAGTTTTGTTACACTGCAGCACACTTTTTTTTTGTATTTTCTTTAATGAACATATAAAACTAGAACCTCAACGGAATTCACCTTTATCATGTCTGTGGTGAGCTTCTGTAAATCTTTTATGCTGTAATCAGGCTATTAATATCCAGTGAATTTAAAAAAGACACGTTTTACTGAAAGGGCTAACTCAAAGGTATACCAACAGATCTGTGCAAATTAAAATGGGATTTCAACTACACCAAACTCAACATTTTTATGATCCTTACTGAGTAATATAGCTATTTTGCAGTTGTCCATTTTCTATCTAAAATTCCTAATCTAACTTTTTTCCTTTTAAAGATAAAGAGAGAATCCTCAAAGTGCAAGAGTCCATTAAATGTCTGTTCTCCTTTCTCTCAAGCTTGAACTACTTATCACATCACTGTCCTTTTAAGTTGAGTGTTGATTTAGAAGCCTTGGGAAGAAAGGGCCTTTCTCCATTGAATTTCCATTGAGTTTTATGCTGGACAGTTCAGGCAGGCAGTAAAGGCTTCAGAAGTGCCACCAACTAGAAGGTCAGGTATTTTTTTGTCCAGCACTTGCCAGTTTGAAACGAAGGTTTCGAAAAGGGTAAATCACCCAAGCGTTAATATTTATTCAGTCATAGGCTTTTTAAATATGGCAGGTCGTTCAGCCTTTCCCTTGTGTGTATTCGTGAGCTTTCCTCGCTGCAGCATGCAACGATAGTGAAGAAAAGGTGCTGAACGACACATTTCAGCTTGACATTTGGCATACTTAGGCCACGCCCACTGTAGCTTTAGCACATGGTGACAGTAGCACTCGCTCTACTCTCAGTCTCTTAGTGAGATCAATGATATTTGAATGGAAACATTAGATTATAATGATCACTGGGTTCTATGCTAATTCTGCAAGATATGGTTCCTCTCTTCTACAATACCCTGAAATGCCGCCACCCCCCCTCCATCTCTCATAGATATTAATATTTCATGCATTCAGCTGCTTCCGTAAACCAGTTAGTGAGATGAAGATCACCTCCCCCTCCACCCTCATCCCTGGAGCTGCTGGCTCCACCCTGGAAAAGCAGTAGAAATGTGCTTGAACACAAATATGCGCACAAAACAGCTTTTCAATGGTAATTACTTACATACTAGCTCCAAACTGTGTCTGAGATATAGCTTTCAAAGTCTTTTTAAAGTAGTTTTAACATATAAAACATATTTTGCTTTATCAAAACTTTACCGTAATTTGGAAACATTATGAGATTTTCACTTGTTGTTTAAAGTGCCCCTCAGAGTCCAAGCCCTGGAACAAATAAAACATTTTCTATGTTTGATTGTAATAATTATTTGTGTATATTTTTCTGCTCATTTAGGAGTCATTTTAAAGCTAAATGAATACTATGCAAGTTACAGACATCTCAGTGGCTTGAACTAGCTAAAAACTGACATTGTAACTCTTTGTTGTGTTGTTTGAAAGTAGAGGATGAGATCAAACCTCCTACTGGTCTGTCTATTATTCAAACTGTGTTGCTGCAACAGACAGACTGAGGATGATTTAGATTAGGTGAGAACTCTGTTGGACCGCCGGTGCAGATGCTGTATACACACACACACACACACACACACACACACACCTCAGTCCCAAAGTATAAACAGTGTTTGCATTAATTCTAACACTGCCTGATTGAACTGGGAAGGCTGGGTGGTTTAATTACTCCTGCTCTGCCGCTTCTCTCTCTCTCCTCATCCTCCTCCTTCTCCCTGCAGCTCCTGGCAGCTGGCCTGACTTGGGAGATTACCGCTCTACGTCTGCTCTATGAAACATACTGTGTTAAGAAAACACAGAGGAATGCATTAAGAATGGGATAAGGAATGCATCTGAAAGGCCAGTCCAGCTCAAACTCCCACGCCAAAGTCCATTCAGTGCAGACAGCTGCAGATTTGCATCATTCGGGTGTTTTCTTTTGACTTCACGGAAGTATGTTTGTCTTCAGAGGGGTGTCTGGACTAAACTCATACTTTTATTTTCTTGCAACCAATATATTTTGCAAAGAGATTAGTTTTGGGTCATTCCTGTTCCTATATTCATTGTCTTTTTTTGCATTTATCTAACAGAGTCTAGCAGTATTTGTTCTGCTGGTGAGAGCAGGCCTTAATGCACCCGTGTTCACAATGATATTGATTTTAATCTCCACTATTCTTGCCACAGAGCTGGTTGTTTAACTGAACGTTAGTGGTTTACTCAGATGCCTTTTTGCTAAAGATGTAATGACAGTGGTTTTAAATGATATTAAGTTTCCCTTAAAAGCGCAACGCTGATGTAAAATATAGCAAAGAGCGTTTCTGTACCACAGAGGCTATCACGAAGCAAATGTTCTCTCCTTGCCGCAGTCAGAATGATCAGTTGTGTGTGGATGTTGTTCAGAGCTTTAGAAGCTGCACGTCTCAACTTCCCCCTGGCTGTAAGGACAGTGGTAAGTTCATATGGTTGTGCAGATCTGTAAACGAATGCAGACATAAATGTGCCATGATACATAGCTTACTGGCTGGAAAAAAAAAAACCCTTCTGTGCATTCACTCATTAAATTCAGAGAGACAAAAGGTGATTTATCACTCAGGAAATCCTGACTTTGCCATACTAGCTCAAAACAAAACGAGCTCACACTTGCTTATTAAAACAACCCTAGGGGCCCAATCTAGTTTACTTTCTGAATTTGCCTCCCATTTCACAGGTCCAGAATGCTGAATGTGTTCCACAGTGTGAAAATGTAGATGCAGTTCTTAATGTCTCTCTCTTTCACTGTCTCTCATTTTCTCTTTCTTTGTCTCTCTGTCTGTTCTTCATCTCTGTTCAAGTCTCTCTTTCTTTCTCTCTGCAAAAAAATCTGTCCAGAGATAGAAGAAAAGGGAGTCTGGTGTATTGGAAAAAATTGGATGAGAAGAGGTGAGAAAAACACTGGGAGAAAACGAATGTGAAAGGGATACGATGAAATAGAGAGACCATGTATGAAATAGAGAGACCATGTGTGAAATAGAGAGACCATGTGGAATGAAATCTGTGAGATGAAAAGATACATGAAGATTAAAATGATTTGGTAAAAGAGCCACAGGTTTGAATCATTAGCATTTGAAATGCAAACTCTAGAAATGCTTGAAACAATTGTAATTCATTAGACAGGAAGTGTAATGACAGTTAGTGTGTTTCAAGCTTTCATCTTATTGTTTAATATAGTTATATTTTATATTTAAACATTTGCAGCAATTAACAAAGTACAGCACTGAAGCACATTAACTGAGATGAAATGGCTGCAGGATGCATGACTAAGGTCATCTGGAGGTCACTTAACTGAATAAATAAAACAGTGAGGAGAAGAATGTTTTCATGTTTGTGGTAGAATAGTACACAGTCATATGTCCTTGCCAAGAGCATGGTCTGGCTTCCCAAATACCAATTAAATCCAGTCTTACTCTAAAGGGCTTTTCAAGAGAAAATCTCTATTCACCATGCAACTGAATCCAGAACTGGCCCTAACCAGAGACCAGACCTGCATGTCAGTGGAGAGCTGACCTAAGTGTGCGCTCACATTGCTGCCACTGTGTGAGATTCTCATGAGAATCTTTTCCCAGGGGTATATCTACCTGACATTTAGTTTTTATCTTAGCAAGCGCAGACTAACCTGTTTAAAATGCACTATAGTTATGTGTTACTGGTTGTTTTAAAACTGAAAAAAAGTTTTAAAAAAACTACAACAAAAAAAACAAGAACGCTGTTGCTAATTCATCTTTTGTGTCCTCACTGTCCAATCAAATGTCCTGGAGTATGATAAACAAAATGGTTATAGAGAGACAAAGGTGGGGGTGTGAGCATTGGGAAACCAGTCCCATGGTTTCTGTTTATAATTTACACAGGTAACAGTTTCTTTTTGTAGAAAAATGTGAATCGATTATCTGAAGTGTAAGGGACTCATTTTCTGGTTTCGGTCTTTAAGGATCCAATATCTGATAGTGGATTAGTCTGGGTTTGTGTATGTGTCCCAAAGCAAATATTTACCATACACATGGGTCAAGGATTTATGGTATTGTGTGTTTATGGAGCTCATAAAATACCAATCAGCAAGATTCCTGCAGGGCTTACAAGACTGTAGACAATGCAGGTTCAGCTGAATGAGGAACTGGGGTCCATGTGTTTGTTCTTGTGCACATGGGTGTGTGTGTGTGTGTGTGTGAGAGAGAGTGTGTATTTCTAAAAAAGCAGTGATTAATTTTTCTCTACCACCATATTCTAATTCCCCACTGAGATGGGAATAGCCACTGAACAGTTCCCTGTGGAAATCACAGAAGGGAAGCTTCCAATCGCTGTGCACACAGAGAAACAGTGATGAATAATCTATTGTACAGGAAGCCAGAGAGAGACAGGGAGAGGTTAAAAGGATACAGAGGCTGTGTAGACAAATAAGGATGAACCAGTCATTTTTCCCATGAAATAAATGAATACGTCCTGTTGTCTTGTATGGAAGTCTCAGGGGCTCACCACAGCACAGTGCATCCTGTTTGGTTCAGTGTTTGATTCCCTATCATCTTATTTCTTATCAAATCTCTGTTTTTACTGTGCTAAAACATACACTCCACACTTATTATATTGGACAACACCTATACAATCACAAACATGATGCTGTAACGGGATGAGCCTGTGAAAAGACTCTCTAGGTTAGTCTAAAAGGCAAACAGCACTTTTTCCATATATATATATATATATATATGTATATATATACACACACACACACACAATCTCATGAAAGTGAGTACATTCCCTCATTTTTGTGAATATTTTATTTTATCTGTTCATGGTACAACACTGAAGATATGACACTTTGATACAGTGTAAGATAGTCAGTGTACAGCTTGTATAACAGTGTAATTTTGCTGTGCCCTCAAAATAACTCAACACACAGCCATTAACGTCTAAACCACTGGCAATGAACGTGAGTAAAACCCGAAAATGGTCAAATTGTGCCCAAAGTGTCAATATTTTGTGTGGCCACCATTATTTTCCAGCACTGCCTTAACTCTCTTGGGCATGGAGTTCACTAGAGCTTCACAGGTTGCACGGTGGATCACGGAGCTGGTGGAAGTTAGAGACCTTGCGCTCCTCCACCTTCCATTTGAAGATGCCCCACAGATGCCCAGTACGGTTCAGGTCTGGAGACATGCTTGGTCAGCCCAGCACCTTTACCCTCAGTTTCTTTAGCAAGGCAGTGGTCATATTTGAGGTGTGTTTGGGGTTGTTATCATGTTGGAATACTGCCCTGCAGCCCAGTTTCCAAAGGTAAGGGGATCTGCTTCAATATGTCATAGTACATGTTGGCATTCATGGTTCCCTCAATGCAGTTTGTAGCTCCTCACAGCCGGCAGCACTCATGAAGCCCAAAACCATGACACTCCCACCACCATGGTTGACTGTAGGCAAGACACACTTGTCTTTGTACTCCTCACCATGTCCTTAGTCTGCTTGTCCTCAGCAAACTGTGGGATTTCTTCTGCATCATCTTTAGAAGAGGGTTCTTTCTGGGATGACAGCCATGCAGACCAATTTGATACAGAGTGTGGCATATGGTCTGAGTACTGACAGGCTGACCCTCCTCCATATCCCATCCCCACCCCTTTAACCTCTGAAGCAATGCTGGCAGTACTCATATGTCTATTTTCAAAAGCCAACCTCTGGATATGACGCTGAACGCATGCACTCAACTTCTTTGGTCGACCATGGCAAGACCTGTTGTGAGTGGAGCCTGTCCCATTAAGCCACTGTATGGTCTTGGCCACTGTGCTGCAGCTCAGTTTCAAGGTGCTGGCAATCCTCTTAGGCCACCTTTATATAAAGCAACAATTCTTTTTTTTCAGATCCTCTGAGAGTTCTTTGCAATGAGGTGCGATGTTGAACTTCCAGTGACCAGTATGCGAGAGTGTGAGAGCGATAACACCAAATTTAACACACCTGCTCCCCATTCACACCTGAGACCTTGTAACACTAACAAGTCACATGACGCCAAGGAGGGAAAATGGCAAATTGGGCACAATTTGGATATTTTCACTTAGAGGTTGTACTCATTTTTGTTGCCAGTAGTTTAGACATTAATGGCTGTGTGTTGAATTATTTGAAGGGCACAGTAAATTTACGTTGTTATACAAGCTGTACACTGACTGCTTCACATTGTATCAAAGTGTCATATCTTCAGTGTTGTCCCATGAAAAGCTACAATTAAATGGTTACAAAAATGTGAGGGGTTCATTCATTTGCTAAATCAGATGTTAGCATTACCACTTGATTCCTCTTCTCAAGCTATCAGTCTCTACATATTCAAAGTGGGTTGTACCACAATTAGCAAATCTGTCAAGAGTATCTCACTGGAATAATGACATAAAACTTTTACATTATTTTGATATCATTTTAAATTAGACAGCATTCATGTGTACAGCAATAACACTGCGGCAGGTCTTATTAATAATACACACCACCACCAAACACTCAAACCAAACAGGTGCCTGGAGCATTCAGAAACTATGGCATTTGTAAGGACCTGAATTAAAGCTCAAATCACAAAGTGCTGAAGTACTGAGTGTATTCTACCTCAGTCTGGATCAAAGTGGAGAGTAAAACTAACCCTAGCATGGTATGCTTTACCATCTGCAGCCTTGCAGAACTAATGTTTTGAAAGTCTCGGTTTGGGTTTAGAGGAAAAATCCGTGTTTTTCTCCATCTCCTTGAGATGGAGATAAAAAAAGATCGACTCCTTTCTGCTCAAGCACAGCAGTCCAGTGAAATCACACATTTATTCATTCTAAGCTCCCTCCTCCTGGAGAAGCAGCTACAATGCAACAGTTGAGTGACCTCAGTGCAACTGAAATATCGTTGAGGCGATGTAAAGAGTGTGCTGTCCACAGAGGTCTGCTAGACTCGAGCAGAAATACCGAGAAGAGAACAAAAACACGACCAAAGCGATGTGCCATCTCGTGTAGACAAAAGACATAGTGCAGTGGGGAGGTTAAATAGATAATGACTCAGCACAGTTTACCATTTCATCCTTCCTATGCATTAATTGTGGAGGCAGCAATCACAAGCCAAGCGAACTGATATTTAAAAACCCAGAGGATGCTGGGAAGTGGCCTTTCAAGTGGGTGTAGTCTGTCTATTGTGTCATCAAAGAATACTGCATTTGTTCGAAAATATTTTTCAATTATACGGTAAAATACGTAGCGTATGTAATAGAGCGTTATAAGCCATTTAGTTCACAGAAGGGCTCCAGAGGGCCCTAACAAGTGGGGTTGAGTCATTAGGACTCCTGTACCACAGCATAAGGAATAAAACTAATTTCACTTACATATTTGTTTATTTATTTATATATAACTTTGTTTTTCTATGCTACTTTTTTAATCTATTTTTTTTCATGCTTGCATCATCCCATAGAAATTCACTCATTTTCGATGAAATATTCAAGGTAGAACTGTTGACCCAAAACACACGACTGCAGCTCCTTCTGACTGGACACATGTAGTAACTCTATTTGACTGGACACATGTAGGTAAATATTTGACTGGACATATGTAAGTAATTTGTGTATCTTTCTCAAATTTCACCACTAAATAATTTCATGGAAGAACATTTTAACCACTCACTAATTTTTCAAACTACAGCCACCAATTCTAATATTTAGGTGTTTTACTCAGAACACATTAATCATTTCATGTTAAGAACAGCCATTCATGTTGTTTTCACATTGATTTTCTAACTTGGCTATCCCTCTCTTCACCCAACCTCTATCGCAAGACATATAGAGTTCCGCTGTCCTTGGATTTCTAAACTATAGAGCTTGTTGTAAAACATAGTTTTCATAACATTTCACCAGTGCTATTTCTTGAACTCATCCTGTCTCTCTTTAGCCTCAGCAACTATTCATTGTTGCATAGGTGTCGTAATGGATTTTACAAACACATTCAAGGCAGACGTTTAAGTTTGACCCACTGGAACCCAGTTATTGATTTTTTTTTTTTTTTTTAACTGGTCATTTTGATGCACTGGAGCCAACGTCTGAAACCAGGGCACAAAGGGTCTTCTTCTTAAAGATGTTCCACAGTCTCTGTGTCTCTGTGTCTCGCCTAGGGAGCCACTGGAGCCGTCGGAGATGCCATGAAACAGGAGTGCAGGCCAGGAATAGCAACGCAGGCAAGAAAAGTGTCTAGAATTTTAGCTCTATCTGACCGGAGATTATATACTGAACATGCAGCACTGGCTGCCTGTGAGTTCTGGTTTAAGAGTGGGAAAAAGTAGAGCGTACTTCCCAGACCTAGGACAACTGAATAATCCTCCAAATATTTGGATATGTTATATTCAGAGCTCTCTGCATGATGAGCAGGGCTTTGGGGGGAATTAATGTGGGAATTGGGAATTAAAACTTTCTCGACCATTAAACACCCTTAGGGCAGCCTGGGAAGCTCGGCCCAGTGTTGAACTTCCAAACTCACTCCAGACTTTGTGTCCAGACTGCCAAATTTTAGAACAGCTATAGATCTCAGTGGTGCCCTGTTCAGAGAGCCCGTTTGGACAAGCCCACGGGCCAAGACTGATTATCATGAGAATAATTGAGAGAGAGAATGAGCCAGTGCTGCTTTTAATAGAGCCAATTCTATCTTCACGCTGATAAATAATGCACACCAGTCAGCAAATTTGGATTTAACAGATGATATTGACCTTTTTGGGTGGATAGGAGGAAGATGGGATATGGAGAGATAGAGAAAGAGAGAGAGAGTGAGAGAGCGAGAGAGAGATACAGAGAGAGAGTGAGTGAGTGAAGGAGAGAGAGAGAGAGAGAGAGAGAGAGAGTGGACACACTAGACAAACAGAGTAGAGTTGAAGACCAAACTATCCATCATGCTGAATAATGCTGAATCTGCTGATCTGTTTTACGCATTACAGGATGACCAAGTCAGTTCCCCCGCAAAGCAACTGAGGGCCTCGCAAAGAGATGGGTGTGACTCTTTCAATAAGGCATTCAGCCCTGCGGTCCATCACACCCCAACATATTGTTAAGCGTGCTCTTCATAAAGAGAGGACAGTACATTGTTCCTTTGTCCTACCTCTTTCAGTCTAACTCATCCTATGTTCCCTGTCCTTTTAACCCAAAGCAAATCTGATCAAACTCTTTGCCCTTTATGGGCCTCCACCGACTGTCACTAAGTCGGCAGCGTATCATTTTGTATGGCATTTCCATTTTGCATTCAGAGCAGAGTGGCCTTATCCCATTGCTCTGTTTAGATCTGATGTGATTACTTTTTCATCGGAAGAGCTGCCACAGGCATGTGCCGAGTTCCATTCAGGATGTATCAGACTCCAACGCTGTTGTTCAATATAAGGGAAAGAGAAGGTTTGTAGTGCTGAATATATCACCTGCAGGGCATAGCAGAGCACCACATAGGAAAACATCAGAAGACATGACAAATTTGTGGGAATGTATTTTTAAATTCGTGCACCTATTGTCCTGTTTAGGAAATGAAGAGAGTTTGCACTGTTGAGTTTAATACTAGTAGTGTACCCCACCTTGGAAAACCTGAAGGAACATTCCATATCTTCAAGAACAAAAACATCATACACATCAATAAAATTCATCCTTATTCTATCCATCCTAATTCTACATATATGCCCAGTGCAGTAAACATAAAGTGAAAAACTAGGCGCTTTGAGCAGAGCTCAGTTTTAAAGTTTGTTTGTACCCGTATTTGTTGGAAACTTTGAATAATGCACCATGTGCTTTTAATGTTTTGTAGGAGCAGCTATATGCTTTTTTGAGGAACAGCATCATCTAGTGGTTCTCTCTCTGATTAGTTGCATTGCGAGTCAGCTTCTTTATAACGGTTTGAAAAACTAAAAGATGAATGGGTTCTTATTACAGAACATATTTATATAAGCACGTAATAACAAAGCCAAATCTTATTTTGTAGCCATGGAGGGATTTTGTATAATATGTATTAATATTTATTCATCTTTATTTATTAATATAATTAATTCATAATTCATATTTATTCATCATCTGTATCTATCGCAATGAACTCAGCAGTGGAGAATTAAGGCCTTCAATTTGTAATGAACACCTTCAGGGTATTTTAATTCAATTTAGCTGGTAACAAAAGACAACTGTTTAAGGTTATGTCAGCTGTGGCGTTTTTGCTGTGTAGACTGCTGTAATGGGGAAACTGGCAAAAAGCTCAACACGACGAACTACAAATACCGGCGTTCCGAACGTCGTTGCTTTGAAAAAAGGAAAAGTTCTAGACATCCAGTTGTGGTCCTCATAATTATCACCTGTAGTCGGAGGCAGCTGATTAGCTGATAAGTAGCCTACCTAACATTAACATTTATCTATTTAGGCTTCTCTCGCTGACAATCCTTCTTATTACATTATTTTATTTGTTTACAGGAAGCTCCTTGTCAAATAAGTTTTTTGGACCTTACTAAGCGCATTTGTAGCTCCAGTAAAGTTGCTGAAGCCAGCAACCATTCACGGCAAAGAGCAGTATAAGAATTAGGGTTTTTTTTTGTTTGTTTGTTTTACAAAATAAAAGTCAATTTAAATGAAATCAAATAAAATATTAATACATGTTACATGAATGTAAGAATACATTTAGTTAAAAATGTTTTAACACAGAGGCCTTTTGAGTATGATAAATATATACCGGCGTTCATATGCTAGGCCTCATTTGAATGTAAAGATTTACTTTAGAATTACTACTACTACTTCAACTACTACTACTATTACTACTAATGACCCCCCATTCCACATATGCCATTTGATAAGTTAAATTCTATGCTTAGATCTATTTAAATCTATTTAAAATGTATTTTTAATATTATACATAGTTTAATAGTAAACACATCAAGTACATTTATTATTTAAATATCAACAATCTTCCCCCCCCTCCCCCTCCCCATTAAGTAGTCTAAGACGTAAAAGTTCTCTATTGCTCCGTCATGTTCCATCATCTCCAAACTCCTCCGAAAAAAGTTTACCCATCAGCCATTTTGTAATGTTCAGTGATTCTGGCTTCACAATATTTTTTGCAGGGGTCGAAACAAGCGGAGGTCTTAAAAAAGGCTGCACAGGAAAAAAGGTGGTCCCATTCCGAAAACACCGTTTCGAAGCAAGCGGCCAAATTTTCAAACTTTTATGTCCTTCGTGTTCGAAATATGTCGAATTTTTTTTATTGGCGATAACTTTTTTTTTTTTTTTAGATCAGCATGTCACTGTTATCAGATAAAGAAAGTGGAGATAAACCCGATCGTTTTAACTGTATAGAAGTTTGAGAAATCTGAAAAAAAATGGAGAGAACAGCTGAGAGTGGGGTGAGGAGGTTGGCGTTGGCAAGTTTGGGAATTTCACTTTTTTACTCCCTCCGTCGCGTGTAACAAAGTCCGTTATAAGGTGATGTAAAAAACAATTTTTGACTTATAACGTTTTAAAAACAATGTGAGGCAAACTATGGTGGTTTAAACCGCTGCTAAGTGTGAATGTATATTGGATGTAGCTAACGCGGTACCTTTTTGTCCAGGCCTCAGAAAAACAATTGATATGTGCGGGACTGAAAGTTATCGACACTTTTTCTAACATCACACATTATACTTTATTTTAGGGCAGGTTGGCATACAGTATGAAATGGTTTTACTTTACACACCGTGACCGACCAATCAACCGAGATAACAGTGTTATTACACAAAGTTTCTCAGTGAAGTTTCTAGCTTTGCAAAGTTTGTGTTGAGTAATTGTAGTTCTTTTAAATCTACAGTCATCCCAGTCCAGACCAATGCAGAAGATGTTTTGGTTTTGGTTTTGGTACCTTCATGTAACTCTCAATAAGTGTTTTGTTGATTGGTGAGATACGATTGAAATTCGAGACTGGAATATATGTATTTTAAACACTGTAAGCGCTTTCCTCTGTTGTTTCATGCGAGTTTTTGATTTGTGCAATGGATCATTTAACATCATTTAACAGGTCACTTACAATACCTCACATGGTATCACTTAAGGTTGTTTTGAAAGTTTTGTTTTGTGGTATTAAATGGTGGTTTGTAATTTGTACTTCTTACTCATAAACAAAACTTTATTTGTTGTGGTCTCTTTAGTTATACTAATGTTATACAATATAATAATCAATTTAACAACATTACACTTAAATGTTAATATGTTACAGTGTTTAATGTTAACACGTCCTGTTTAATCATGCTACAATGACGAGCATAAATATAGGCTTTTGTATTTCAAGTTAAATGTTGGCTTAATTTCTAACATTGTTTCCTAAAATTGTCACTCTTTCAGACTCAAAATCTTCCCAGTTATCAGTTACCTGAAAAGAACCTCTCTGTTCCCAGTTCTGCGTCACTTTGCAACTAGCTCTGGAAGCTTTTGTCTGTACCTCTGACTGGCACGGCCCAGTGCCGTGTGCTGATTGGCTGTTGCCTGGGCGATGAGGATGTGCTGCTTTTATCAGGGGGGAAGGATCTTGACGTGATGGGGTGCAGGACGAGCAAGGTCCTCCCGGAGCCACCCACAGACGTCCAGCTAGACCTAGTCAAAAAAGTAGAGCCTCACCAGACTGATGTCTATAAGAACTTCCTCCGTACAGACGGCAGCGGGGAAAAAACAGGCTCACTTTCCCCTCATGGCCAGAGCCAGGCCACCGGTGCTGCCACCCAGAATCCCCCAGCGGCCCACGGGCAAGCCGACCCACGGCGCAACAAAGTGGCCAAGTACAGGGCGAAGTTCGACCCCCGCGTGACGGCCAAGTACGAGATCAAGGCGCTTATCGGCCGCGGCAGCTTCAGCCGGGTGGTACGTGTTGAACACAAGGGCACGCGGCAGCCATATGCCATTAAGATGATCGAGACGCGTTACCGCGAAGGTCGTGAGGTGTGCGAGTCGGAGCTGTGCGTGCTGCGCCGTGTCCGACATACCAACATCATCCAGCTCATGGAGGTGTTCGAGACGGCCGAGCGCGTTTACATGGTGATGGAGCTGGCCACGGGTGGAGAGCTCTTCGACCGCATCATCGCGCGCGGCTCCTTCACCGAGCGAGACGCCACTCGCGTCCTGCAGATGGTGCTGGATGGCGTGAAGTACCTCCACACGCTAGGCATCACTCACCGAGACCTGAAACCCGAGAATTTGCTCTACTACCACCCCGGCGCTGACTCCAAGATCATGATCACCGACTTTGGCCTGGCTAGCACACGCAAGAAGGGAGACGAGTGCCTGATGAAGACCACATGCGGTACACCCGAGTACATCGCCCCAGAGATCCTGGTGCGCAAGCCATACACCAATGCTGTGGACATGTGGGCACTGGGCGTTATATCCTACATCCTGCTCAGCGGGACCATGCCCTTCGAGGACGACAATCGTATGCGTCTCTACAGACAGATCCTCAAAGGGAAGTACAGCTTCTCCGGGGAGGTAGGAATCCTGCCACATTCTGCATGGTTGCAGATGTAGACATTCAGATTCATTTTCCAAGCTGTAGGTTGGGGATACACAATATATTGTTTGCAAATCATTATCGCGATCTCCTTTGCAATACTGATACAGCAGAAATGTACCAAATGCAATTTTCTAACAAATCACAGTATTTTGTGTGCTGTGAGCGTATTTAGTAATCCCAGATGTTCTGAATAATGGAAAATATTGAAAGACTTCCTATCACACAATCACAAGAAAGTATTTTTGTGGATTTTCTGCAGCCCTACTATGGACTGTAAAGTTCAAATGTGTTTAAACCTTATTTATGGCAAGACATGAAAAATATAGGTATATCTTATAAGCAGTTGTTTCTTACATAGATCTGTTTGCATTATTTAGTATGTTAACTGTTGCATACAAAAATCAGGATTTAGTTTTTTAACGTAGAATAATTGATACACGTAAACTAAGGTTTTACTGAACTATAACTCCACTTTACTTTTAATTACTTTACCTTTTTTGGGGTGGGGGGGATTAATTTTAAGAAATTATTTTCGGGATGATTTTGCCGATCTTTGATGTTCATGTCAAATCATCTTGAAATCAGCATAGAAGTCAACGTGCAGTTGAATGGAGGGGCATCCGATCTTATCTGACCACCAAATGTAGAATCCTCTCACTCAGAGAAGCAAATTAGGTTATGTTCTATAAAATAGTGTTAGTGTTTTTGAGGTATGAAAATGGACTAGGTTTACCCAAAGATCATCATTAAATGGTAGATGGTGAAGGACATGCTCTCTTCTCTCAGTTAAGGTGCTCTTAACACTGTGACACTTTGGGAAGTGGAGCCCAGATTGGAAGAGGGGAGTCATAAATTCAGGTTTTAGTATTGTGTAGAAATAAAACATGTCTGTCAGACAGCCTGTGTGATTCATCATGCGTACCGGTACTTCTTAGCTGTTAGGCACCCCTCTCGTACGCTAGATCAGACTGTGAGTACTAATTAATGCAGGTGCTGGACATGCTGAGCCCTTAGCCAATCACAACAGAGGACTGGCAGAAAGGACCCGTTTCCAGCTTCTCTTTATGTAGAGTTTAGTTGTGTGGGGTCTGCGCCCTGTGGATTTTAAAAACATCATTTATTTTCAGACCTTCCAAACAAACCATCCAAATGAAGAACTTTGTGCCAGCATTTAACATATGCAATTGTTCTGGCAGGAAAAGTTGTAACAGCCGCATGCAGGGTCTGACTTAACAAGTTTCCACGAAAATGATGAAAAATACTTCGCTGTGCCATCTGTTCTGCTGAAATGTGACCAAATTACAGTAGTCCAACTTCCTGTTAATTTGAGGATATGTTTGCTTTTCTTTGGATGCAGTACTTGTACCAGAGTTATCAATGGTGTGGATGTTCTAAACAGCAGTGCTAAATAATCTTTATATTTATAATCATAAGCTCTTTGCTCTTTACTAAGGGCAGGTGTTTACCTGCCTGTACCCTGTATACACTGAGGTGTGTCTCTACAGCCTCTGTCCATTCTGCTGAATGGTGTTGCATGTTTCACTGAATTTTTTGTGTGTGATTATTGTTGTTAGTGGGGGTTTTTTTTTTTGCCAGTGAGGTTGCCGTCAAAGTTAATTTGCTTCCAAGTGTGCTCTGAGCTAACAAAGTATTCTGAAGTCTATTATTTGGTTAATTTGCTAACATCCTGTTACCTTCTGCTTTCTATTAAATATTTGTGATGTAATTATATATCTTATTTGAGCTTAAAAAGTGTAAATAATAGAGTACAAAATTAAATATATGGTCTTATTCTGCTTTCATACACACCTTAGTTACATTATTTTTAATAATATTGGCCCAAATAAGGCATATAAATGTGTGTGCTTTATCTTGGTCTATGTTAAATTGCTTACCCCGTTTGATGACCTCTAAGCACTGTTCACATGTGCTCAGATTTATTCATTGTACCACAGGCAGGTTTAGTTTTATTATTTTGGAAAAACATAGTGATTCAGTTCACACATCATAGAAACCATAGAAAACCATTTTCACAGGCTGCATGGCCTCTTGTGTTCTGAAATACGTTAATACTTTGTTATTGTGATTAATATAAGATTCAGCAACAACCAAACTGCACAGTGATGCTTTACTGCTTAAACTTTAGTTTGTGCAACATAATAACAATG
>JAOYMR010000026.1:20825779-20846987 GCA_025802075.1 Tenebrosternarchus preto | reverse complement strand
CCCACCCCCCCCCCCCCCCCCCCCCCCCCCCCCCCCCCCCCCCCCCCCCCCCCCCGCCCCCCCCCCCCCCCCCATTCCTTGTTCCAGATGGGAGAACTGGATTTAATTTACATTGATGATGATATAGCAGTTTCGATATAGATCACCATGTACAATAATCTATTGCATGTTTTCAAAACACCTCAATTACTGACGGCCTGTACCAGATTGTATCATTCTATGCAAGTTTTCCAAATCTGGGTCGATTTTCCAGTATATTATAAAACTACACTTACATTTTTTTTTTTTTAGTTCTGTCTGTCCTCTGTTTTTGTATCAGGTAACATTTTTAGTTCTGCACTGTACTATCAAAGCACTGGTCGTTGCTCTTTTTTATTTGGTGACCGATTGATATTTGAAAGTTATGAGCAACAACTGCACCCAACCACCAAAAAAGGAGACCGATAGCATTGATGCAGACCCTTTCTCTCTCTCACCATATGTTAGTTTTCTCTTCCAACAGTCCTTCTTACCATCGCCCTGTTCCTGATACTTGCATGTTCTCTGTGTTAATGTCAATTACTTTTCCATACTGACTTTTTAAAAACATTACAAACGTCAACATATTGTCCTGCCCCACCATATGGTCCTGCATACATGGGGCCCACTGGTGGTTTGTAGTTCTTGTGGTACAGTATAGAAAGGTTGGAAGCTCGTAATGAATCTACATGAAAACATGTAGGCATTTACCCAGTGCATTCAAAAACATGTAGGCATTTACCCAGTGTATTCAAAAACATGTAGGCATTTACCCAGTGCGTTCAAAAACTGCATTTCTAAGCGGAAATATCCCCCAGAAGGCCACTGAAAACAAAAAGCTCATGATAGTCCATTTTCTAGCCTCTTTTTCTGTCTGGATGTTTGTTCTGAATCTTTCTTGATTATTTCTTGCAAGACTTTAAAGTGTTTTCCATAACCTGGCTTGGGTTTGTTTTCCTGATGATGGAATTACCTGACTGTCCAGTTGTTCATGTGTGCATATGTTGATGGGAGAATTTTCCTGTGTTGTGGGATTTTTTTGTTTGTTTTTGTGTGTTTGTGTGTGTGTGTGTGTGTGGTGGTTGGATGGTCTCCACACTAACCCCCTGCTGGAGTGTAATGATGCAAGGCTGTGTCTGGAAGTGTGTGTGTGTCTGTGTGTGCACGCTCAGAATCACACACAAGTAATGGGGTTTACAGGGGAAGAGCCTTGGGCTACCGCAGACCAACAAAAACTCCTGTGTGTTTTGCATTTACTGGGTCATTTAAAAAGATGAGGAGTGTTGGCCAGTGTGAGACGTGAACAGCAGGTTAAATATCAGCCATCGGTTTACATAGAAGTTCACATAGACGTTCACAGTTCACATAGACGTTCACTTAAAAGTTATGTTTTTACTGTCCTTACTGAACAAACTGAACTGTCCTTACTGAACAAACCTACTTTAGCTCTAAGATTACTGTGGGATACTGTGAGAAGCCAGAAAAAAATAAAACATTATCAGCCATTTGATCCAAGTGGAATTTAAACTGATGAAATTACTGACTGATATTTGGTTGTTTCTTTTTTTTAATTTAATATATTTGTTTATTGGCAATCCTTGGTATGAAAATTAACTGCACTTTTAATACCACACTTTATTTTTCTCTGATAATAGTAGTTAGTTACCAAAACAAATATTGATCAGAGATATGCCTTATCTATATGACCATGGAAGAAATCAGTTCTAGCACAGCTCTATATTTAACTTTGCATCACTGACAGTCATAAGTGTAAATGATGAGTGTAAACATTTTTAAGATGCTACATGCATACTTGGAGTGTAGGTTGCTGTATGATTATGGAGATGTTCTCACTCTGGTTATGTAATACTGTAAGGAAATGTGTTCAGAGGCACTGGAGGAGAGTCTAATTCTGCTCTTCCTGTTGCTCCGTCTGTTCGTGGCAGCCATGGCCGAGCGTGTCCAACCTAGCGAAGGACTTCATCGACCGCGTGCTCACCGTGGACCCCAGCGAACGCCTGACGGCCGGCCAGGCGCTCAAGCACCCGTGGATCATCAGCATGGCTGCCTCGTCCTCCATGAAGAACCTGCAGCGATGCATCTCCCAGAACCTCCTGAAGAGGGCGTCCTCGCGCTGCCACAGCACCAAATCGGCCCACTCGACGCGCTCGAGCCGCTCCACCAAGTCCAACAGGGCACGGCGCGTTCGAGAGAAGGAACTGAGGGAGCTCAACCGCCGATACCAGCAGCAGTACAACGGCTGAGGGATGCGGCCACCTTGGGGTTAGGGTTAGGGCTCCACGCTGTGTGCAGCCTCGGTGACCAGGAGTTGCACGGAGGTGTGGAACCCGTCTGTGGTGAGAGAACTCGGTAGGACTTGCACCCGCTGCTCGACCACAGAGTTAGTTTGCCTTAAAAAAATAGAGAATTAAAAATAAAAATCTCACACTCATACTTCAGTCCATCTCTGTGTAGGTCTTCTGTTCTTTGTGTTGCCTTTGTTTGTGTGATTTATTTCCTCTTATTTATTTATTGTTGAATTTTTTCCATTATTATGTTTGTCTTTGAAGTTACTGTCTCATTAAACCTTTTATCAGATTGTATCTGTTGAACAGAATTATATGTAATGAAGTTACTGGAAGGACTACTAAACATGAGTTGGCTGTTAGCCCTTCCTGATTTTTGCTGTGAATTCTTTTGTTAAAGCACCAATTGCAGTTGGTTGCTCTTCTGGGAGGGGAATCTATGCTGTTAATCAAATATCTGCAACAACCTATCTTGCCTAAATCTAATTCATTGTACCAAAACATTACTTCATATATGAAGGGCACGTTTTTTTGTTTAAAGAAACCACTCGGATGAAGTCACCTGGATTACAGTCTGTTTATGAAGGATATTGTTGAAATAACAGTTGGCAGATATATGGGAGTTTCCATACTCTGGGTTGTCCAAAGACACTGATGTTTCAAAACAGATTCTACTGTCATCATCTTCAGGTGGCCATGAATAGTCAGGAACATCGGTGAACAAACCAAATCCTTTGCCTCGTTATGCAGTGTTTGAGTTACCCTGTAGGAATTGTGAATGGAATTGTATACCATAGCACATTACTAATGCAATATATCAACGGTTTGTTCAATATGAAATTGACATAACTGGTACTTTAATTCAGACATCTTATAACCCAGTACAGTGGGGTTATTCTTACAGGCTGTACTTGGTCATAAGTGAATGTGTTACAATGAAACATTGTCCTGCCTCTTAACTTGCAAAACTTTCTTCTTTGAAGAGACCATTTGACAGAATTGCATCCATTTTTTATAAACGGCCTTAATTTAAGAGCAAGTCAAAATTAAGGAAAATGTGTCATTGTTAGTAACGTTTATTAGTAAAAATACTTTTCCCATTTAAGATCTGTGCTTATTTCAACATGGAAGTATTCTGTTTGCATTATGAATAATCACCAGAAGTGAATTTTTGAATCAGTATTTCTGTGTTTTGGGGAGACCACTGTTTTATGCTTTTATATCATAAGTAAAAAGTTGCTTTTCAGAAAGGAAATGTTGATAGAAATGTATGTTTTGTAGTTTGAACTTATAGTTGATTTACTAATAAGAGGAGTAAAAGGGAAATGAGAGGTGCCCTCTGTCATGTATTTGTAGAGGAATTATTATACAAAGTGGAGTCACTATCATGGAGTGACCAAACCTACAGAATGTGGAGATGTAGTTGTGTGTATAAACACAGCTGAATACAACAGCAACTTTCTTTCATTTAATGAAGCCAATCCAACACTGTCTCTTGAAATAAAATGTATGTTTTGTGTTTGTTTTTATTTTTATGAAGGGTAATGGTAGATGTTAACGTTTTTTTTCCAGAATAGTGAAACTGCTCTTAAAATCAAATGTCATAATTAAAGAATTGTTTTAAAATATTTGTCTCATATTATTAGTCATTTTAGTTTTATTTTAAATAAAATTTGTGTTCTCTAAAGTTAAAGTGAAATTGACTTTGTGACCACAGAACAATCTCCACAAAAGTAAGTGCAAAGCAACAATAAAGTAGGATTTTGTTGCCAGCTTTAGGCTATTTCATTTTATTTATTATTGGAAATCAAACACGCATGTTCCAGCGCGTGGAAACACTAGGGAAAAAGCTGAAGGCACAATTACTCTTATCTTAACTGTGGGTTAGAGGTTAACACGAGTCACTCCATTTCAATTGCTGTCATTTAAAAATCATACGTCTGCCACTAGATGTCACTGTATAAGGTTTATGGGTTTAATTGAGGTTTATCTTAAACCTGCTAAAAACTACTGAAATGTAAGGCAATGTTTTTGTAAGCAAAACGCATTTTCAGGTCAGATATTTAATTTTTCTATACCTAGGATTATATACTTTACATTATAACACTTTGTGGACTTTCGTGATATGCTTTAACTCAACACCATGTTGTTTAGATAAACATTGAAGTACCAGACTCACCGTTAATCACTGCAGACTTAGGCTTTTTCATAGTGTATTGTTCATAGAAGCTAAAGATTGACTCAAGGAGGAAACTTGCAGACTCGCAACTTAGGTCAAATATTCTCATCACCCCTTCCCCCAAATACACACACGAAAGGAAGAAAACAGTCGCTAAACAGGTTGAGCAATTAAAATTGATTTACTGTGATGACTTTGCCTGCATTTCTTCAGTACGAGGTCCGTGTGCTGTATTAGTCGGCCATTTCTACACCTTCGTGTGAGTGTGGGGTTCAAATTGCGGAGCGCAGCATAAGCGCGGCTGGTTCGTAGTTGCGTAATGAGGCAATGCGGCTTTTTAAAACGCCGAAAACCAGTTCAACGCAGCAGCGCGCTTTCTTGTTGCTTCTACTAAATCGGAGCTCCGCCAGTGAAGTGGGCCTTCGGAGAGGTGGCAACAAGTACAGGCGCAAGGTAGCAAGGTTTCAAATTAGGCTGGCGAACCGGAACCGTTCTGGTTCCTCGTTGGTGGAAAAGGTCTATCCGTCACCGAGCAGCACGCGACTGTAACCACCTTTCTCCCTTTCTCGAATCGCGCTTTAAACTGGTTGCTGTCAAATATTCGTGCGTCATGGGTACACAATTAGGCCTAGTGACATGCACCGACTTCCTATTGCTTCCTATTGCTGTGTTAGTTTAAGCCAGGAAAAAAAGGTTAGGTCTGAAATAAAAAAAACGCTGTTGTGTGCTGAGTGTAAAGTAACTTAACAGAGACAATTTTAACTTTTTGCCTTTGTATTTAAAAAGCAAACATTTTAAATGTAAATATATTGGGTCCCATATTTAAATGAAAGAAAATGTTGTTTACTGAGTGATAATTTTTAAAGCTTTTATATAGTAAAATGTTCATATTACTCAGTTTTGTTCGTGTCGTAGTTTGACAGTACTTCTGGTTTTAGCGTAAGTTTAGTAGGCAAATTTGTGTTTGTTTTGACCAAGCAGTCCAAATTAAATTTGACCAAATTAACGCCCAGCCGCACTTGTGTTAAAACTGGACTAAACTGCTGCAAAGGTAATGACAGATCAATTGCGTTTGTTATGTCCAGACTATCGCCATCCAGTGGTCACAGAGAGAAACCAATTAATATGTAGAGCTATGTATGTTTCGGGGAGCATTGCCCATACCAGAATATTATAAAAGGAAACATAAACAAGACTGAATTTCAGGTTTGTCGTCATGGGGCAATAAATATGCATTGCCATAACAGATAAAGACACATGCTGAATGTAATAATTTTAAAATGTAGGGTGTCAGCGTTTCAATTTGGGATATTCAGTGCCGTTGTCCTCAGTGTCGTATATTTAAACTAATCCTAGACTTAACAGCAATTACAAACATTCACCATTTACAGTACAGACCAAGTCCACCTTTAATACACATCGAGAACTCGGCCTCTGCTCCATCGTCTAGTATGGAGCTCTTTGTAGAACCGTGGTGCTCAGAGCCCATTACTGTACACGGTCTCCAATTGGTTAAACGCTGTGCCAATCACGGCTTTTACTCCGCGTATCTGTTGGCGATTGGATACGTCGTTTTTTCCCCCTGATTCTCAAGTTACAGTAAGCAAAGAAAACGCACTGATAACTGGCTGGTTTAGCGCATGAGCTATATCCCTTTAGCAGTCGTGGATAAAACTTATGCATGGCGAAAACAAAGACCTTTTAGACCTTTTATACGTGAGTTCGAATCATTTTTTTTTTAATGTTCTTGTTGTTTTCCTGATCTTGAAAGAGTGAGTATAATCCTGCGGATAACCATGATTGAATACGGAGACTTTCAGATAAACTGAGAGGTTGTGTTTATTGTTACCTAGCTTGTGTGTTGCTCTGGCTTTGCGGTTTACTTTAGTGAGGGTGTCGAGGCTCTCAAAGCCTCAAATCCGCATTATATATAAACATACATAAAGGTAGCCCACGTACTCTTAGTTTATTTAGCTAGACAGTTAACTACGTTATCTGTAGTTATTTATTTTAGCATTCATCCACCCACATGGTGAGTAACTAGCTAGATGGGTAGCTGGATTACTTCCTAAATATAAGCAGATGTAGCCGTCAGCTAACTGTCTTGCTTAACCATAGCTCTTTGTAACCAAGATGTGTGTTTTGTAGTAATTATTAGCTGGATAATATAATGGCACTTCCTGATTGTACCTTATTTGGTTAGATTGCTACTTATTAGCTGGCTAATTGTGTTTGTTTTTAGTATAGCTACGTTTTAGTAAAAAACATGTTTTTAGTAAAAAGAATGATCCTCTTACAAGGCAAATTTGTTTGTAGTGTATTCAATTGAACTTTATAACTAGCTAGTTATCATGTAGATGTATTATCTAGATAAGTTAATTGGGTAACGTTGGATAGCTTGCTAGGTAGATGGGTTAGACAGCCTGTGCTAGCTGGCTTGCTAATTAAACAAGGCCTTTCACTTACTGGCTTTGTCACAACAATAAGCTTTCGTAGAGTTGACAGTTTCGGGCTTAACATGGCTAGCGATATCTTGGCCAGCTAACTACTTTATTAAGAAATGGGGAAACAAGAGAAAACGCGGCTAAAATCAGTGTTGCAGTTTATTATCGCCGTGCAATGGCAATGAATAAAAGTTTTAAATTGTTCGCGCAGACAATAGACTGCAAGCGATGTCTTGTTGACCCTCACAGATAAAACAGTAAAGTAAGTTCAGCAAGTTTAGCGTAGACAGTTGATTGTCGCTGGATTTTTGCTCAAATTAAATTAGGTTTTTCCCTTTTATTGGTCATTACCAAGCGAACTGGAATGTCTTGAGTCGCTTTCTTCCAACTCAGTTGTTTGAGACGATACCAAATATACCTGGAACTAAAATAAATAAGAGATGGAAATCGCAGCATCTTGGTTACAATGTGTCTCTTAACGTGTGTTTGTTTCGTTATTTGGGGCAGGGGTGGCACAAATCACTTCCCTTTGCCTTTTCTATGCTCTAGAGGATGTGGCAGTGTAGAAAACACCTGCCTGAAACTAGCACAGTTCTTCATTAAAGGTGTAACTGAAAACATAGTTACTTTAGAAAGTCATCTGACCTCAAACCTGGGTGGGGTCCCTGATGTTCACAGAATCTAACCTTCCATAAGTAAACACTTTCCTAATGGTGGTGTTTTGTGTTGGATTATTAGAATAATTTGTAATGCTGTCACATCGAAACACAATTCTTCCTTAGTGTACAAAAAAGTACTGCTAAGGGCATATTTGTTTCTTTCTTCTCATGATAAATCATCAAAGGTGATTTTATACTGGAGGCCAATATCGTTATCTAGGCATGTAATTCAACAGGTTTTTAGTACAGTCAATTAGCTGTGTATGTGAATTTTTTGTTGTTTGGGTTTTTTTTTTGTCTCTCTACAGTTGGCTGAAGAAGAGGAAGGAGGCACGTGGTTTTGTGGCTGACTATTAGCTAAACTTTACTTTTTATCCACTTTAGTGTTCTTTCTGTGAATGGAAAAATGGCCACTCTCGTTCTCTGTGATCCGTGCCACTGATTACATCCACTGGAACCCAAAATGGAGAGAAAACGCAGAAAGAAATGAAAATGTAAGCCATGTGCTGCTCAGGCTTCCCGGAGTTCCGAATATAAACTATTCCAAAATTACTAGGACCTTTTACTTTCCTTCAGCCACATTAATGCAGAGATTAGAGGGGTGCCAACACTTTTAAACTCCTCTTGTTGGATGGGTTATAAACCGAACTGGACCTCAGGCACCATGACCCCAGCAGTGATGTGGCTCCTCTTGGTTGTGGCCCTGCTGGCAGGGCGCCTGCCCCTGGCTGGCACTAAAGAGGGTCGAGGGACTCCCAACCCGTCCCTGTCCTCCTTTGAAACTGATGGATTCTTGAGCTCCAACTGCTCACAGATCACCTTGAAACTGGACTTTTCTTCTAAAGTAGTGGAACATGGTAAGTGTAGTCTTTGGACTAGTAAGTAGATTTTTTTTTTTATTTGTTTAGCTTCTGTGTATTATCAAACATTCTAGTACAGAGAGCACAATCATGTATAGGGTCTTTGTGAGCTGGTGTAAGAGCACAGGGGTTAAGGAGGGTTTGTCATGTTGGAAGGCATGGGCGTTAACATTATTAAGAAAACTCTGAGGCTCCAAGGAATAAGGTAAGAAGTCCTAATCGAAGCTACAGTTTGGTGTGCTACCATTAAGTGCACCTGGGCCCAGAGTTCTTGCCTTTAACCTTTGGTTTGAAGATTGCTGTGGATTTTCTTTAATGAAGTCATTCCAAAAAGCTTCAGGAACACTTTTTTTGTAAATATTTATACGGATAATCTTGTTTCATGTTTAGAGTAAAACTGTGAGGTGAAATCCTCAGATCTTGCAAAATGATACAAATTAAGGTTTATCGGAGAGATGGTGACATTTCATGTTACAGTTGAAGTAGTGCTTTTATTGGGGCAAAAGTACCAACGTTTTTTTCTTCTTTGTATGTGAGGACAAGACCAATGACCTCTACAGAGCTGACAGTTAAACTGACTTGTTAATTTACTGCAGTGTGGGGACCTCTGGGAACACTTTTCATTGGCTGGAATATCTCTCCAGCTCGGAAGATGTGCATGTTTATTGGTTTAATCTGTACAAGTTCTGAAAACCCCATCTGAACTCTCCAATACGCAGTGGCCTTGGACAGCTGCCCTGTGTGTGTGCACACGCATGTGCTGTTCGGTGTGTAGGGGTAAAGCATAACTTGACAAGTGACCTGATTTACTGACCTGTGAATAGGGCCTTTGTGCCAAACCCTACTGTTTTGTTCATTCACACTTCCTCCACTTGGAGAAGGGAATTATGGGACTGGGAATTATGGTGGTGAGGCGTCATTAAAGACCTTTTGTTTAGTTTTAATGTATCTTGGGTGTAAAGATAAAATGCTACATAATATACAAACATTGTATTTTGGTCTAATATAATCTTGTAGAAAAAAATGTATGTACAGTTGTAGTTTTTGATGTGCACATCTTTTAAATGTAAAATGAGTTAGAATTAATAGTCCATTTTGTTCAAAAGGTAAACCTAAGGTTTAGGCTTAACTAAATGCTCCAGATTTAGTTTTTAATATCAATATAAGAGTGAGCTTAGTTTGGGTCAAAATACAGAAAATATGACGTGTGGGGAAATAATTGCTGAATTATTTAATAAGTAATAGACTTTTCTAATAAAGGAAATTAAATCAGCCATGCTCTTCGTTCCCAGCTTGGTCCGTGTTGCACTGTAATTTCCGTAGCCCTTGAGCTACGAACAAAACCCAGGAAAGGTGAGGGGGAATTCAGAAAGGGAGAAGTGTAATGAACTGCATAAACATGGTTAACGGAAGAACACGGGTGTTCCAGCCTACCCAGCTATATCGGCATAGCAACAGCTGGATTTCCTCTTGTTACAGTTTGTTTGTGGGTTTTTTTGTGCAGTACAGAATGGACTGAAAGATGAGTCGACATTTTATCCTTACCCCGTGGTTGCCTAAAGACACTTAGTTTACCTGAGTTGTTCTGGGTCCTGTTCCGAGTGTATGGAGCATGGGTGAGCTTTCTTGCATACGAAATATCAAGCTCTTTTATTATTATGGAAAAATGCACGAAAAATGCATTAGAGCTGCTTAAATGAGGTGATTTGGTAAAAGAACGGGCTGTCCCAAACACTGCCTCATTGCAGAGTGTAGTGAATTGGTACATTCAGGCGAAAAGTCCGCACGAATGCAAGTGGTGAAAAAATGTGAGAGATATTGCTGGCAGTAGATGGGAAGGAATTCTGCAGCCATGTTGCTCCTGTAACATGTGCTGCTTGCTGAATTCAGCATGCGTCTGTGTGTTTGTAAAGCCCGTTTCTTCTCTCTCGCCCACTCACTCAGAGTACATCGTAGCGTTTAACGGCTACTTCACGGCTAAGGCGCGCCGTCACTTCATCAGCAGTGCCCTGCAGGGTGCCGGGGCAGGTGACTGGCGCATCGTGCCCAGGGAGAACCCGGCCAGCGACTATCCGAGCGACTTTGAGGTGGTGCAGATCCAGCAGGATGCACGCAGCAGCCTGCTCACCCTGCAGGACCACCCGTACATCAAGAGGGTCACACCCCAGCGCAAGGTCTTCCGCTCCCTCAAACTGCTCACCGGTGAGTGCTGCCCAGAAAGCCAGAAAAGGGTGTGGGAAAACAGATATATGGTTGTTATTTTGGAAGGTTCTCATTAACTATTCTTTTGTTTTTTGTTTTTTTTAATCAGTGCTCTTATTCATTTGAAATTAATCTTCATTCAGTGTGGCAATATAAAATTTGCCAGCCTCAATTCTTATGTTGGCAGCCTGATAAATGTCCTTTATCCTAGACCATATCCTGGTTTTTCCAATTACAGTACCAGTGTGTTTAAATTATAAAGCACACGCACACACACGCATCCGGTACTGTTGTGTTGTGTCTTGGTTGATCATTTGAAATGAACTGGTCTAAGTGACAGGCGAGCGTCCAGGGGAAATAACCCCCACTGTGTTCCTGTGTGGAGAACAGCAGGCAGCAGACGGAACAGTAAGCACTTATATATGTGTGCTAGTGGGTGGGTGGGGGCAGACGGCTTCCACTAGAGGCAGCCCCCCCACCCAAGGAGTGCAGTGAAAGAAAGCTGTGTCCTGACGTGCACCCCTCCCCACACCCAGACTAAAGTCACACTAACAAGTCAGTCTTTACCTACTGTAAGGAGGCTCTGAAATCACTAAAGGGAGATTTTAACCACCCCAGCACCATCCCTTCAAACCAATATCCTTCCTTTCGCTCTTCAGGAAAGTTGTTGAGCAGCCTCAGATAGCCACGCGGGTGGAGCCCATCAGTGCACGGCGCGCTCTCTCCTACGGCCTCACTCTGAGAGCTCTCTCACTACGCCCTCGCTGTGATCCAGCTAATAGCACCACGTCACGCTGTTGCAGTTGGAGAGCGCTGCAGAAGTGGTGATGTGGCACCCAGACCTCTTGTCTGTGCCTGATGGACATGTGAGACAGTAATTATCATTAAAGCATAGCTCTCTGAGGCCAAGGGTGAGAAATTCTAATTTAATGCAGTTCCAGTCTAATGGAGGATTTTGCTCATCACAGCTCAGGCAGCCTGTATGCTGGGGGGGTGGGGGGGTGGAGGTGGCTGAAACTTTTCAGGGCTGCTTAACGTGTTTAGAGTGGTGCTGTGGCCACCTTTGATACTCACTCTCCCCACCTGTGCTGGATTAGGGTGTAGGTCTTTACCTCCACGCTCAACTCATGCCTCAGGAGTGGGTGGATGTTGCCTCCCTGTTCTGTAGTGGCAGTCTGGAAAGACACGACGTGACTTTGAGAACCACAGCTACAAAAGCATCTTTGTGCTGAACAGTGTGATTTGCATTGGCACAGTGATGTAGGCAGAGGAAATGTTAGTTTGGGAAAAGAGTTGGTGATGATGGCAGTCTGGGGAGGGGGGGGGTTTGTTTCAATGAAAGACATGAATTTACCAAAACTGAAAAATGCTGAATCACTGCAATAATCTGAAATTCATTTTGGGTTTAACCTTTCAAGTGTAATTGTAATAAAAGAGGTGATTTTGTTTTTCTGACCTGCACCCATCTGTTGAAATGTAGTTGCCGAGTTCTGTGTTTTGAAACAGAAGGATGTGCCTGTGGGTAGTAATTTAGATGTGAAATGCAGAGCATGGACTGTGTCTGGGAGGATAAATTCAGGTGGCAGGGGGGACCATTACTCCTGCCAAAATCTCACCCAGTCTGGGGTTTTTTCCTGCTTGTATTTTTCTTTTCCCTTGAGTATGTGCACTCACGTGACTTTGGAGTTCTGCCTTTGAAGAGACCAGCTTGGCTATTTTGTAGCGTTGGTTGTTTCTTTTCCCCAGTGTCGGGCGGAGAAATGAATCGCTTCCGTTGTGGGCTAATCTGTTGGAGCGTGGTGGTGTTTGTTTATTTATTTAGTTATTTAAATTCATCTCTTGACTTTTTTTTTTTTTTTTTTTTTACCCCAACCAGTAGGAGGCGATAGTGGCTCATCCTGTAATGACACACGCTGGATGCAGAAGTGGCAGTCGTGGCAGTCGTCCCGGCCGCTGAGGAGGACCAGTCTGTCCCTGGGTTCAGGTTTCTGGCACGCCACCGGTCGTCACTCCAGCAGGCGCCTGCTCCGAGCCATCCCCCGCCATGTGGCCCACATCTTACAGGCCGATGTCCTCTGGCAAATGGGCCACACTGGTGAGTGTGGGATTCTCTCTCTCTCTCTCTGTGTCTCTTTCTCACTCATTTGCGATAATTTTTTAGTTATTGATATTTCAGTATCACTAATTTCAGGTGTCACTTGCATCACTAATGCTTGATGTCTTAACAGGGTCAGGGGTGAAAGTGGCTGTATTTGACACTGGACTTAGTGAGAAACATCCACACTTTAAGAATGTCAAGGAGAGGACCAACTGGACCAATGAGAAGACGCTAGACGATGGTACATTTAAAATTCTGGTTTTGGCATAGAAAGGTAAAAATCATACTCTTGTGTCTGAGGTTTACCAATGATTGTTTGCTTCACAGATGATTTGTACCTGCAGGTATATTAAACATGTACATTTTCTTATGGTCCATTTATCATGTCACAACTACAAAATGCTGATATTTGTTTTGCTGTTTTTTTTTTTTTGCCTGCATTAGAAAATACTTTCATCGTGTTACGTTTAAGAATAGACATGCTTTGTGCAACTGAAATCCAATCCAAACCTCTGAATGAAGCCCAGGTAGTTATTGGATTTCACTCCTTCCATGCAGCAGAGGTGACAAACATGAATGCAGTGCACACCTTTGTTTTTTCCCTGTCCAAAGCCACACATTCTTTTTTTTTTTTTTTTTTTTTAAATCCTGCGTGTTAAGTGCCAAAATGAAATAAAATCTACCATCCGATCACAGTGATAAAGTAGTGAGGGGATGAACAGCTCTTAGCTGGTTCTGCAGTGCGTCAGAATTCGTTTTAGTGGGTAATAACCTGCTTGCTTACCTAACCTAAATAGATGCTTTGCTGTTTGCTCCTTTGTTGTGATGTTAAGATAATGGCTATTCTCTGTGTTCTACTTGAAAGTATTTAAACAAACAAAAACAAAAGAAATGAATGTTCAAAACAACCATATGTTGTAACCTCGACCTGAACATCTCTCACATATACGGGATTCAGGTGTTTTGTTTATTTATTGTATATACACTTAACGGCCTTACCATGAGCTTGATGGCTTGTGTTAAACCATAAAACTTATACAGGTGAGGGCATTTCCAAGCTGCCTCCTGAGATAACACCACTTCATAAACAATTTACAAACTGCTATTCCATGACTTTTTGCATGTTGGTGTGTATATATGCACACTGGATAGCCACTTTATTAGAGACACTCATGTTGTAGTATCTTGGATCTCCTTTGGTCTTCAGGACTACAGCAGTTAATCATGGCGTAGGTTCCAAGAGGTATTCTCTGCTAAATTCTGCCACATGGTGCAACAGAAAAAATTGGATTTATTTCTACTGCTGAGTGATGCAGTTTTTGAGTGCTTTTGTCCATTAGAGTCTTACCTTTCTGTTTACACAGCAGTGGCACTCGATCTGATTTTCTGTTCGTGTAGCCCGTCTGTGCTAAGGAAGGAGTCGTACATTTGGACATGTTGGTTGGAGCACCAGTGTTGTATTCACTGGTTTGTGGAAAACTTACTCACTTGATACTCCCGGGTCACTTGTCTAATTGCCACACAGATGCACTCCAGTTGTGAAAGGGTGGGTGTGTCTTAACTAAGTGGCCTGGCTTTGTATGTTTTTTCTTTTGCTTCATGGCAGTCTTTTGTATAATTTTGTTTTTTATGAAATATAAAACTGTCCTGAACCAGTCTATGTAAAATGGAGCTCTGTAAACAGCACATTCTAAAACTTAAAATATTAAATAGAAGTTGAGCGTAGCTGAAATGTTTTTACTTAACCTAAAAAGTCCTGAGTGACTGTTTTAAGTGATTTTTACTTTGCATCTTACAGTTGTGTGCTGAATTAAAAAAATCCTGTTCAGGGGAGTAGACCAGACTTGGATATGAATAAAACCTTTTAAGGGGAAATGTGACCAAGTAACTGGTGTGAATTTTAGCGAATTAGGAACACAGACCACTTGGAGCACCAGTCCTGCAGGATCTGGATTAGGTATTTTGGTCCTGTATCCACAGGAACTTTTTCTTTGACATTCTTAACGTGCCTGCTTTTAGAATTAGCAGTGCATGGTGTGCGTGGTATTCACATATCAGCTTTGATGTGCGGAGAGGTTGAAATCTTAAACCTTCTTGGACTTCATTCAGAGATTCAGGTTGTCGTCTTCCAAACGTCATGAAAACATTTTGCGTTTCCGAAAAGGATCGACACCCATATCGTGTTTCTGTGTGCAATAAGACGAAGAAAAACAACTTTACATTGGCATTACAATTTAGCTTTGAAATGATAATTGCGCGTGCGGGCATAATCGATGCCAAATGTTCTCTTTTCTGACTCATGCACATGTCTGCAGGTTTGGGTCATGGCACGTTTGTGGCTGGAGTCATAGCCAGCATGAGGGAATGCCAAGGCTTTGCTCCTGATTCTGAGCTGCACATATTCAGAGTGTTCACCAACAACCAGGTTTACACATGCACACTATATGATGATCATTTATAGACATTTACTGTTTTGGTCATAGTTTTTTGAACTTCATGCCTGAACAATCCTTTCAGGTGTCCTACACATCCTGGTTTCTGGACGCCTTTAATTATGCCATATTGAAGAAGATTGATGTGTTAAACCTCAGTATTGGAGGTCCAGACTTCATGGACCACCCGTTCGTCGATAAGGTACATCAATCTCATTTATTATAGAGTCCAGTAATTATAGAATCCAGTGATGATTTGAAATCATCTCAAGTTTTTACTGCAGTCTCCTGTGTGTTTTGTGTTTCTTGGTTTCACAGTCCTAGGAACACCATTTTCTTTCATGAATAATTTATTATATAGATACTTCTAGAGGAGATCCTAAACACAGACGTTCTTGTGGTTGATGGGCTGTGCATAGCTGTCTGCAGATAACCTTCACAGGACTACTATATTAACTTTGACACTTTATCACCACAAGACATATCATTCTAACAGAACATCATGACATTTTATACAAGAATACCTCCATTAGTTCAACATGCTGAAGGTCCTGAAGAATAAAACCCCGAGTGATTGATGGACAGTTTGCTATTGTGTGAAGTAACAGATGAGCTTTAATGCTTTCCTGGATTTACTCCAGGTTTGGGAACTCACAGCAAACAGGGTGATCATGGTGTCTGCCATTGGGAACGATGGTCCTCTGTATGGGTAAGTGCTGAAACCATACACTAGGATTATCTGGCTTGGCAGTATCAGTTTCTCTATCTCAAATATGAGTTCATTTGCTAACTTTTGTGCACGTATGTGTGCCCATGTGTGCTTGTTTCACAGTACTCTGAACAACCCAGCTGATCAGATGGATGTCATAGGGGTTGGGGGGATCGATTTTGAGGACAACATAGCCAGGTTCTCCTCTAGAGGAATGACCACCTGGGTACGTCCTGTTTCATGCAGCAATGTTGAAAAATGATAGCCGTGCCCTGAAGGTGTGTAAAGAGGCTCGTCGGTGCATGCATGTGGAATTTTAGCTGACCTTAAAGGCCAGACGCATTTCTGTTTAGTATCTGAAGCGTAGAGCAGGTGGTAGAGCCTGTTCCCTCCAGTAAAGGTACAGAGATTGAAGACGGATCATTTCTGTCTGGGGATGAAAGAATCAGGGAAGCACACTGGAGTTGGTGCTGTCGATTTGCCTGGAAAACGGCAGAGCTGTCAGTGTTGGCTGTAAAATCTCTCTTTTCTCTGTCCATCTATTTCTCTCTCTCTCTCTCTCTCTCTCTAACAGGAGCTGCCAGGTGGGTATGGCAGGGTGAAGCCCGACATCGTGACCTATGGTTCTGGCGTGCGTGGCTCTGGGATGAAGGAAGGCTGCCGCTCTCTCTCCGGGACCAGCGTGGCCTCTCCTGTGGTTGCTGGCGCCGTCACTCTGCTCGCCAGGTAAGACCCACCAGTGCAAAAACAGTCCCATGTTTACTTTTTTTGTTTATTTGGCTTTGGAATAGATGGAGTTAAAGAGAAGGTAGAGTTCAAGTTGTTGAGATGCGAATTGCAAGACTGAACTGCTGCTGAAAGGATGAGAAGTTCGTTCCCACCATCCCTGCCTAAGCTCTCTCCCACTATCTCAAAACACTGAGTGTATTTTGATACGGGGGAGCAGATAGGAGCTTGTAGGTGGAGGGTTGTTATGGCTGACCCTGGCTCTCCCTGTCCTCTGTGCTGACATGCTGCGTGATGGTATGAGAACCTGCGTTCAGTGCACTCTGTCTGGAGATACCCACCCAGAGTGTTCAGCTCCCTCTGCCCACTGAGCCACACACGTCTTCTGCCTTATTTTCAGATCTTTTGGGCTCTTTGGCTTCCCGTACATCGTTAAAAATGAAACCACGAGGCAAATACTTTTCCCTTCTTACCAAAGCGGTCATCTTTTTTTAATCATTGTGTTTGATTTTACATATTTGCAGTACCTCGTGTCCACCCCACTTGAGATGTCGGATTCATCAAAATGACCAGAAATAGATACAAATACTACAGTAAAGCTACGTATGCATCCGAGTTTCTTTATGAAATCTTTCCTAATGCTAAAAAGGGTTGTAAATTTGTACAAACTACAGCCCTGGATTAACTCCAGTGAAGCGTGCTTGAATCTGGAACAGAATAAAAACCTCGGCTAGATGAGTATCTGTGTGGAAAGCCTATGCCCCGGTTCATTAAGGAGAGAAAGCATGAAAGAGAAGCCTGTGAGAGCTCTAGAGTTACTGTAGATAACTGTGGATAAAGAGCTCTAAGTGTCTGGGGAATGGGCTGGACTGGGGCTGGACTGGGGCTGGATGCAGATGCTTCGTCCCTTTGCTCCTTTTGCTTCTCCGGGACACCCGTGGAACCAATGAGTCGGCGACTTCCTCAGAGGAGCCGGAGCCAAAAAGAACAAGGGCGGAGTAAATGAACAGAATCTGCCTTTGGCAGAGAGATAGAATGCTGGGTCTGATCCTGTCCCTTATCCTGCTCCTTCTTTCCCGTGTAGGTCACTGCTTAGACTGGAATGGCCTGATGAGGCCCGATAGCTTTTCACACCATACCTCCCGTTTTCTAATTTTTTTTGGTTCTCAGAAGTGCTTGTCGCCTGGTCACCAGCCCTTCGTTATTGCTGTGTAGTCAGTCTGTCTAAAACCCCATCCAACAGTACTGTTGTATTTTATATGTCTTACGAATTATGTGATCTTCTTTTTTTTTTTTTTTCTTCTCTCGATCCGTCTTTCTCTCCCTCTCGCTCAGTACATTGCTGAACAGAGAGCTGATCAACCCGGCCAGCATGAAACAGGCTCTGATCGCATCAGCCCGCAGGCTTCCTGGAGTCAACATGTTCGAGCAGGGTCATGGCAAACTAGACCTGCTCCGAGCCTACCAGATCCTCTACAGCTACCGACCGCAGGCCAGGTGAGATGTGCCACCTCGCTTCCCAGAGTACACTGTCACCTACTCCCTTCTGCATTCTGGTCTGATAGCACAGAGACTCCAATGTCTACCAACAAAAAACATTCATGTTTGCTTAAAACATCTGCCTCGCCACTTGAGAGACGCGATTGATTCCAGTTTGCTAATTTTGCTCTCCAGCTCAGTAAAGTTCCCAATCTTTGGTTTCTTAGTCCTAACCCTAACCCTAAACTTAACCTTAACCCTCTGATGGCTCTCTCTTTCTCGGGTCCTGTGGCTAATGGTTCTTGGCTACAGTCTCAGTCCCAGCTACATAGATCTGACGGAGTGCCCCTACATGTGGCCCTACTGCTCCCAGCCCATCTACTACGGAGGCATGCCGACCATAGTCAACATCACCATCCTCAACGGCATGGGTGTGACCGGCAGGATTGTGGACAAGGTAATAAACCTCTCGCTCCACATAAAACAGTGCTGGGTGACTCGATTACTCTTGATGATTCTAGTCTTGATTACTCTGTGTCATAAGTACTAATTATTTGTTAATTATCTACTTTCCGTATTTGCTTTAGTTGTTTTTGATGTTTTATTGCTTTGTGTAGCCAGTTAAATCTCAACACCTTCTCTCCCCAGCCGATCTGGCAGCCCTACCTGCCCCAGAACGGGGACCACATCGACGTGGCCGTGTCCTACTCCCCCGTGCTGTGGCCGTGGGCCGGCTACCTGGCCGTGTCCATCTCCGTGGCCAAGAAAGCCGCGTCCTGGGAGGGGGTCGCCCAGGGTCATCTGATGCTCACTGTGGCGTCTCCAGCAGAGAACGACGTGAGTGATGGTGGAAATGCCCCCACTTTTCCTACCAGTCAGTATGCGTTTGAATGGACGGGTCTTTTATTTCCACTGGTAGAATGAATCTAAAATTTGACTTCTCATCTGTGTATGTGGTGGTAGTCATACATGTCTATATGATTATCCTCAATAAATGAACAGTTTGAAGAATTGGATCAAGTTATCAGCATCCATGTAAACTTTTGTTTGTTTTATATCTGTGACAATACATGGCTGTACCACTTTTACACCTGTCAAAATGTTTACCTAACTGAAGAATGTAAACGTGTAGTCTGCAGTAGGAGCTGAAATGACCTCAACAGTGAAGCTCCCAGTGAAGGTGAAGATTGTGCCAACTCCTCCTCGCAGCAAGAGGGTGCTGTGGGACCAATACCACAACCTGCGCTACCCACCTGGTTATTTCCCCCGAGACAACCTGCGCATGAAGAACGACCCACTTGACTGGTACCTTCGTGTTTATAACTAATAATTATTATTTTATTTCAACACCCAGAGGTTAGTGCCGTCTTTATATAGTGTTGTGTTTTCATTGTAATTTAATACGGATGAATGCAAAACTAATAATCAGTAGAGGATGTCCTTTTGTAAAAAGGTCTGCATTACGTACAGTGCTTTGTCTTTCTCCTGTTCTGTGCTTTTGTTTAGAGAAACTGTAGACCCAGCATTTGTTCATTCATTCATTCATTCATTCATCTGTGCTTAAAGGAACGGTGATCACATCCATACCAACTTCAGAGACATGTACCAACACCTCAGGAGTATGGGCTACTTTATTGAAGTTCTGGGCTCCCCCATAACGTGTTTTGATGCCAGTCAGTACGGTAAGTCTGAACACCCGTCATCGAGTCTCCGTTGAACAGCAGTGCGGTTTGTTCTTCCTGTACCACTTGAATAAGGCACTCGTCACGGGTTTGAAACGCAGGGACTCTGCTGCTGGTGGACAGTGAGGAGGAGTACTTCCCAGAGGAGATCACCAAACTGCGGAGGGATATCGATAATGGCCTGTCTCTCATCATCTTCAGCGACTGGTACAATACTTCAGTCATGAGGAAGGTCAAGTTCTACGATGAGAACACCAGGTATGGCTGCCTGCCTGTCATCGTTCGCTTCACTCTCTGAGAGGTCTCTGCTGATGGCAGGTGCTAATGATGCTCTGTCATCAGCACACACTCAACAAGAAAATCACCAAAGAAATGTTATAGCAAAATCCGCCCTATTCTTTAGCTGATTATCAACTTTGTTCCTAAAAGTTATACTTGGTTAGTGATTTTAAACTTTTAATTTTTTAAAAAGCATTTGTATATTCCTGTCAATAGTTTTGTAGCACTCCAGTAGAACCCTTTTCATGTCCTGATTTTTAGCATTTCCATAAAAATGTATTTTACTAAAATCTTTGACAAAGGTATGTAGGTCGTGTTTGGGTCTGTTCAGAAAGGTGCACGTTGAAGCCTTGTGTCTTGTTTTATAGTTCAAGACACTTGCATCTGTGTTCATAGGCAGTGGTGGATGCCGGACACAGGAGGAGCCAATATACCAGCCCTGAACGACCTCATCGCTGTGTGGGGAATGGCCTTTGGTGACGGGCTGTTTGAAGGAGATTTCACCATGGCAGACCATGACAGTACGTTTTCACTCAAAACCACACTTTTGTCTTCTTCTACTGTTTTGAAAGCACGAGCCAGTTTCCTGGATGCGGATTATACCTCGTGTTGGACTGAATTGCGGTGCGAGCGGTAAAATGGCATTAGATATTTGAATTAGTCTGGGTTTAGGCTTCATCTGGGTCTGGGAAGATCCAGTACTGACAAAGGCTCTTAATGTTTGGTGAAAGGTTCTTCATGCTATAACACTAGAAGTAAAATCACTGCCAGTTAAACAGCTCAAAATGGTATAGTTTTGAAATGCAAACGGCTGCTGTTTGAGGTGCAGTTAAGATCTAGGTAAAGTCAGTAATATTCCACACAGTGTTTAATGGAATGTGACTTTAGAGAGCCATTAGTTTGTGTCAGGGAGATATGCAGCTGAGATTTGTTTCATTTTAGAATATTCTCCCTCCCTCCCTCCCTCCCTCCCTCTGTCTCCCTCCCTCTCTGTCTCTCTGTCTCCTCTCTCCCTCTCTCTCTCTCTCTCTCTCTCTCTCTCTCTCTCTCTCTCTCTCTCTCTCTCACTCTCACTCTCCCCCGCACACACTCTCACACAAAGAAACACGAACACGAACTCTAAATAAAAAAAACA
>JAOYMR010000026.1:20810078-20825679 GCA_025802075.1 Tenebrosternarchus preto | reverse complement strand
CTCACTCCCCCTCCCTCTCTCTCACACCCTCTCTCTCTCTCTCTCTCTCTCTCTCTCTCTCTCTCTCTCTCTCTCTCTCTCTCTCTCATATTAGTGTACTATGCCTCGGGCTGTAGCATTACTCTCTTTCCAGAGGACGGCATTGTTATTGCACAAACCCTGAAGGATCAAGGTAACCAGCATCCACTCTGGCTGCACACCTCATTAATGCCACCATGGGTGTATTTGCTTTCTACCTCTCTTTTTAATCTCTAAACACACAAGACGTACGTATAGACGACCTAAACCTTATTTTCTGCTTCCCAGGGCTAGAAGTCTTGAAGCAAGAGACTGCGGTTGTGGACAATGTCCCTGTGCTTGGTCTATACCAAACACCTTCAGAAAGTGGAGGTCGCATTGCGCTGTATGGAGACTCCAATTGCATAGATGACAGTCACAGGCAGAAAGGTATAGTCAAACTTCCTTGTAGGATGTGAATCTCCATCATATTGTGTCTTGAAACTTTACTAGATAAGCTGCACACTGGCATTCAGATTCCTAATTTGCCTTTTTTTTGGGTGTTTAGACTGTTTCTGGCTGTTGGATGCCCTGCTGCAGTACACATCCTATGGCGTGACTCCACCCAGCCTTCTCCACTCTCAGAACAAAGTGCCGCCCCCTACAGGCACTGACAGGCCGCTACCAGAGAGGCTGGAGGGTAAGGGTGCCACCATGAATGCTGGAGATCCTCTTCATGTGGACCATTTATTTTGCTGAGAAGCAGCTCTAACAAGCTTGTAGATGCCATACATTATTCTTCTGTGCCCATGCTAAGCTTTTATTTTTATTTATTTATTATTTAAATATGTAGGTAATCACCTCTACCGCTACTCTAAGGTGCTAGAGGCACATCTGGGCGATCCAAAACCCCGCCCCCTGCCCGCATGCCCTCACCTGTCCTGGGCCAAACCGCAGCCACTCAACGAGACTGCTCCCAGGTCAGTGCACATGCCACTCCACCACCACAGACTGACTTATAAGAGTGGATTCACCTGGTTTCACTGACTCTCTGCAGTAACCTCTGGAAGCACCAAAAGCTGCTGTCTGTGGACATGGACAAGGTGGTACTGCCCAACATGAAGGCGTATCGGCCGCAGGTGCGACCCCTGTCGCCTGGGGAGAGAGGAGCCTGGGACATTCCTGGAGGTGAGCTGGGACTACTGCCAGTGTCTGGTCTTGGTCCTTATATCAGACCATAGACTCGCTTCTCTAAGGTTCATTCTCAATGGCCTCAGATGTTGTGTGGATTTTTACTTCTGTACAATTACATGCATTTGCTCTTAACCAAAGGTGAGAGTGGAGTATGAATCTGTGGGATTGTTTGTGTGTGTTCTCTCAGGTATAATGCCAGGTCGTTATAATCAGGAGGTGGGTCAGACCATCCCCGTGTTTGCCTTCCTGGGTGCCATGGTTGTGTTGTCCTTCTTCGTGGTGCAGCTGACCAAGTCCAGGAACAAGCCAAAGCGTAGAAAACCTCGCATCAAACGGCCCCTCTACCTCCAGCAGCAGCAGCAGCAGCAGCAGATGCCCCACACAGGCAGAAACCCCACTGTGTGACACTGCCTTACACACCAGGACTTTAGCACGGTGTGTTTTGCGTGTGTATCATTGGTTGGACCATGAGCTGCCATCTGGCACACACTACTTACAAAACTGCCACCCACACTGAATCACCTCCCCTCAGTCGTGGTGGTTTCCTATGGAGCCTTTCATTCCAATGACCAAAATTGTGTACTTTTTTGTTTTTTAATTATTTATTGACCATGTTCATTTGATGATTTGACCCTTTGCTTTCTCAACGTGGACAACCAAGAAAAATGTAGTCTAACGGACAAGTGTAGCACTCTGAAACTTTCTGAACATTTTCCACAATTTTGTATTTCAAAATTTGATTTCGAGTCATTTTGTTCTTTTGTGTCCTGTTTTTGTTTTTATAAAATATGCTTATACTGATAATTTTGTAAATAGCCATCATGATTTTTACATTTGATGGTGGGTTAGCACCAGCAATGTTAAATATAAATCTGTGATAAAGCAAAATATACATGCTTCTGGCTTTTAATTCCATCAGTCAGTCTTAAGAAGGGTTCTAGGGACAGATTTAACACCAGCCCACTTGAGAATTTCTGAAAACAAGTTCAAGTATGAAGCTGGGGGGTAAGTAATGATAAATTAGCTGAACTATTAACAAGTGGCTGTTTTCTGCCTTAGGTTTAGTGTAGCATGCTGAGTCATGCTGGCTGTGTTGCCAGAGAGCGAGTGGTCTCGTCAGTAAATCTCACCTCCGTTTGTCCCATACCCAAGACGCATGGTTACGTCAGAGTCTGTGTTTGATTGAGCTCAGTTTTTGCGGTTTATAAACCAGTTGCAGTTTGCCAAAAGCTCTATTTTATCAGAGCTCTTAGTGAAATCTGGATTTCTTTTTTATGTGCCACCGAGTCTGAAGATTTCTCTCTTTGAGCTCTCTGCCCTGGCGAGCTGCAGTAGCTAATGGAATAGAAAAAAAACAGGTCTTATGTAACGCTCATCTGGCTGGCAGGGTGCTTACCACACACGGCTTGAAGAGACCAGTGAATATCCACCGGCACGTCACCAATGCATCAACAAAAGTAATATTAACTTTTTTTGGGGGGGTGGTATGAATGCACGTTGTAGTCTCCTAGCAAGTGAAACATTAACTCAGAAGAAATATACATTTGACAAATCCAACAACAAAACTATAGACCATTTACTATACACTTTTGGGAGTCCTGTCGGTCCAAAGCTGTCAGTCATAACTAAATGTTATGTCTGCATTTGTACCCCTTTGACCCTTTGTACTTTTATACTGAAACATCACCCAAACTGTCACAAAGGGCTACAACTTCCATCCACAGTGAATCCTCCATCTGAAATGTCAGTGGTATTAGGTTAGAAAGCTTTTGGGTACAGCCACATTAATACCATCTGTAAATATAAATGTAAAACAGCCTACTGCTTTATGAGGATTGTGTGCGTGTATATATACTTTATGGATCCCAAAGGGAAATTCAAGCCAAGAACAATCGAAAACCAAACAATTAAAAGTTTGAGTATATCTCTTGTCCTTGTCTCACAACAATTCCAAATCTGATCTGTTCTTTCTTAAATCAGTTCATTCACACATGCTCATTGCCCTTGGCCTGTGTCAAGTGGACTAATTTCATTAGAGATGACGGGGTTCAGGCGGTCCCTCTAAACCTCAGTTCTGATCCATTTTTAATGGGACAGAACCGTCTGTGAAAATGCCACTGCTCCCACAGGATGACAGCCCTCCCCGGAGGCTAATTACATGGAGGAACATGGGAACTGACCATGTGACAAGTTATCTGTGCTTCAATGGATTTCTCAAATCTCATCTGCCATGAGGTCAAATTACAGCACCTTGCCTTTTCCCTGGAAGGCTGGAAGGTTGGAAGGTTCCCAGCCTTGCCCACTGCCAGCGAGACAGGTTTGGATGGAGAGTTCCAGCCACCTCTGCCCTTTTGACCACCACTGAGCCCGCTGTACCGGGCACTGCCATCAGAGCAGATGCCAAATGCCCACCCTGGGAATGCCTGAACAGCACTGGCAGATACCCTGCCCATGTCACATGACCTTTTTAATCTGGCTGAGCGCTGCAGAGACACACAACGACATCACGCCTTGCAGAGTCATGAGGTTCCCTGTTAGGAGGTCACGCTCTCAGCCTAGTCTGGTCAAATATGTGACCTCTTCATCAAGGAGGTGCCACCCGATATGCATTAAATGAAACAAGAAAATAACAATGAAAAAAAACTATTTTAAATACATTATTACTGAGATTTAATCATTTAATATTGAACATTTAAAAGATCATTATAATGTATTTTTTGCTTGATTTAATGAAGCTCAGTTTTTGTATTTGCAAATTAAATGAGCAGCAATATCTTAAAAGTGGTAAAGGATGAAATAGTTTTTTTTAATCAAGCCATTCCTATTATCGGGCTAATCTATTATTTGTTGAGAATGATTAGAAAACATCTACACTGTGACTCATTGCTTTGTAACTTGACGTCTACTTTAAATCCTTATAATTTGTGATGCAGGTTGATTTTTTTTCTGTGCCATCCTTCATAAAACAGACTGATATTGTAATAGGCATTGCATTTCTAACCCTGTCATTTTGCTTCAGTGTGAGTGGTGTAGGCCCACACTACACTACACTGATCAGCCATGTGGCCAGGGGTCATAACTTCACTTCTCCTGACATGTGAGGCGTAAGGAAACGGTTCATGGACGTGATTAGTTTGGAAGCTTGATGGACGTTTCCAGTTATATATCCGTTCACCTGCCCACCTCCTCACCACGCTCCTGAAGGTCTGAAGTGTTTACCAAAGCCGTACACTTTTTGGCTGCAGAGAGTTCCATGTCCCTATAAACATGGAACAGTTGGCGAGAGGCAGCGCAAGCTTATTATTGGCCGAGCCCTCGCAAGCCATAGATGGCAAGAGGCTCGGGTCCTTTGGAGCAATTTTCATCATGCTAAAGTCTGCTCTTGGTGCAGGACTACTGAACTTTCCGTGGGCTTTCGCGAGAGCTGGAGGAATTCGCAATGCTGTTACCATGGAAACGGTCAGTATCTTAAGGTGCTCGGGAACACACAGTCAAAACAAATAGTGCACAAAGGTTTCTGAAGCCTATGAGATAAGAAAGGGAAGTTTACTTACTTTATTATTTTTAGAACAGACAAGGTTTTTTGCTTTGCACGAACCACAGGTGTGTGATGGTTGAAGGTGTAATACCAACAGGTGTGTGAAGGTGTAATACCAACCTGCCTCATTCATGATATTTTTCTCTCCTGTTTAGATCTCTGTTGTGTTCCTCGTTAGTGGACTGGTTATTCTAGGCTACTCGTCTTCTGTCAGTGGGCAGAGCACCTACCAGGCTGTTGTGAAGCACTTGTGTGGGTCAATCGTAGGAAAGCTTTGTGAGATCGTCTTTGTCCTCAATCTTTTCATGATCTCAGTGGCCTTCCTGCTTATAGTGGCAGACCAGCTTCAGAAATGTAAATAATATCCATATTCTTTCTGATCCTTTCATATAGTGCTTAAAAGTCTGTGGCATTCTGTCTGTTTGTCTCCATCTTTTTGTACTGTCTGTGTATCAGTGTCAGTGTCCATATATGAACTGATTAGAGGCTCTTCTGAGGGCGAGATGCCTCGTCACTGGTACACAGACCAGAGAGTTATGCTCTTCATCCTGAGCTTTATCCTCTTCCCTCTCTCCATTTCTAAAGATATAAGGATGCAGAAGTACAGCAGGTGAGGAAGCCCTCGGTTTGATTTCAACTGCCTGAACAGGAGAAACTTTTAGAGGAATGTTTCTTGTATCTTGAAATAAATAGCATAGCAGCATTCAGTAAATGTAAGGATTAGGAGTACAGCAGTACTGACTACAAAAACGTGAGATACGTTGAACTTACTAGGTTTTACAGTGACTGATTATAATTCCATGTCATCAGACATGAGACAGACAAAAGACAGCAAAAGTTGTCATTTCTGACACTGTTACGGGTGAAGAGCAGGTTGTTTTTTTTGATGCAATTATCAAGAAGTACAGTTATTGCTAGCATTTCTCACAGCGACATTTATGGGTACATTGATATGATATTAACAATATTACTGTATATGTTACCTTTCAGGCCTAGCATTTGAATGAACGTGCTGAATTTTTACAAAATAATTATGTTATTAGAAGTGACATATGCATATTTTTATTTGCCCCTTTTGGCTAAAAAATTTTGAGCATATTTTTTCTTTGTCTGTAGTGTGTTGGGTACGCTAGCTGCTATCTATTTGACTGTAGCTGTTACTGTAAAGTATTATCTAAGAGGAACCCCTGAACACATCTCACCTGTGTACAGTAGTGGGTAAGTGTTAGCTCTCATTTCTATCCTCTCCATGACTATGTGTGGATTATATGTTGAAAGGTTAGGCCATTATTTCATTAATAAGTATTTTTGAAAATTGCTATTTCAAATGCCTGTGTTCATTTCTTTCTCTGCGTTATTTTGTATTGGGATTTTCCTAAAAGTAGAGGTCGGGGTCAGAGCCGGGGCTGTGTCAGTAAAACTGAGACTGATGGGTAAACACTCACAGCATGTAATTGCATCCTGATGCCTGGGGCTGGGAGACACAATGAAAGCTTCTCTTAAGTGCTTGATTACCTCCCTTTCTCCTGATGAAGGCACTCCTGTTTTTTGTGCTAACCTTTACATTAGTATGTTTTGTTTTGTTTTTTTCTTCTAGAATAAGTTCCTGGGCCCCAATGTTCAGCGTGATTCCCACCATCTGCTTTGGTTTTCAGGTGAGTGATGAGCAGGTGTCAGTACTGGTCCTCGGTGACCGTGGGGACACAGGGAGCGGTCGTGGCTACTTTTCACCGTGGTATTTCACCTCACAATGAGGAACCGAAACACTTTCACAGCATGGCATCATTCTGAAGACTCATCCCCTCAGGCGCTCCCCCCTCCACTGTGGGTGTAATAGTTAAGGCCAGGTGGAAGCCTGATGCATTTTAGAGAATTTATTTATTGCTTCGTGAGCAAGCGAGGCAGCGTGGAGGGGGTTATCAAAAGTGTAATAAAAGGTAGGTGTGAGGGCACTTGTCAGCCCAGGCATCCCCAAACCCTCGTCGCTGGAGGCTGATTGATTACAGAAGGGAGACGTGGTGAGAAGGGGAAAAAGACCGTTGAAAGAGCCGTGTTGTAAACGAAGTGGCTAGGGGAGGGATTTCAATTTTTGTTATTATTTTTGGTTTCTTTCTATTATGGAGGCTTAATAACCACATGAGTATGAGCTACGGCTGAGGTTTGGCTGGACCCGATTCTCCTCGACCACTCTGGTGTAGTCTCTCCTTGCTGTAGTCTCATAAATCTTTACTTCACTGATTTGTCAAAAGGGCAGTTTTTATGTGAATATGTTAATTTGTTTTCATATTTCACAGCAGACTTGATAAATATGTTAATGAATAGTCACCTTCTTTGCATATTTGTTTTAGGCAGTACTTGGAATTCAACCACTGCATACCTGTTTTGCTGGTGTACAGTGGTAAAGGTTGTTTTTATTTTACTTTGTTTAGTTTTTTTTATTTCCTTATTTAACTTCAGTGAGAACTGTGCACTTTCTGCAGTTTTAATGAATAATTACTGTTTACTCTATTAAATATATGTGTATATGGAGGTGGTGGAGAAGTTTAAGCACTTTATTACTTTAATATAGAATTAACCTCCTTTATGTGGCCACGGCTAAACCGATGACTGAATAGTCCAGATTAATTTACCAGTTATCATTTATGCCAAACTCCATAATCACGGCAGTCCTCGGTCATGCTGAGCTGTGTGTGTAAACCTCTGTGCAGTGTCACGAGGCCTGCATTGCCGTCTACAGCAGTTTGGAGAATAAGAAGCTCTCCCACTGGGTTCTCATCTCATTCATGTCCATGTTCTTCTGCGTGGTCATTTACTCTCTCACCGGTAATGGGAGGCTCTTTCACGCAATTCTTTTGTAGCTGATTTGCCGAAGTGAATTGTTAATGCGTATTTATGGAATGTGGCCACTTGCAAACCTGTTCATGCATCTACAAATGAACCTGAGGCATTTTGTGAAAAAGAAAAAGAAAATAACCAAACAAATATTATAAATAATAATAGTACATTATATTTATATGAAAACACAGAGTTCATAGACTTGAATAAGGACATTATAAAGAATCAGATACATTATAGTTCAAAGCCTTTAATATGAACTGATAGGGTACTTTAAGTTTGTACCTGCTGAATGCATTATATTATAATGTTTTATACTCTCTTTTCTTGTATTCCCTTTCTTAAAGGGATCTATGGTTATCTTACCTTTGGGAAGCATGTGGCTGCTGATATTCTGATGTCATACGGCGGAGACGATATCATCATGGTCGTTGCTAGGTTACTCTTTGGGGTTTCCATCATCACCATTTACCCTATAGCTCTTCTGCTTGGACGGTAACATGCCAAGCCTTTGTCCATATGAAACCCAGATAGTGTTGAACTTCAATAATTGTGTAATTAGTTTCCACCAACACAGAATCACATGTCCTCAGAGATGGCAGAGCACTGTTTGGCTGCATATGCCTTTGTTTTATTGTAAACATATGACTTCCAGGCTGTGCACTACACTGTATAGTTACATTCTTTTGTTGTGGATTTTAGAAAAGATACATTTATGTTTACACTTATTAAGACAGTTTAGGGTTGTATTTGAAAGGTATTTTTTCTCTTACAAATGTAAAGAGTTTGAGTTTGGATTTATCAGTGCAGCTTTTGTTTCAATGTGTTGTACAGGTCTGTGATTCAGGATCTGTTACTGTGGCACAGACAAAAGCACTTTGTAGTGACTACAACCTTTGAGACCTGCAGCAGAGCTGCTCTGACCTGCACCTGGATCATCGCCACAATCCTCACCACAGTTTTTGTTCCAGACATCAGCCGAGTGATCAGTGTCATTGGTGGAATCAGTGCATTCTTCATCTTCATCTTCCCAGGTCAGATTGTAAACACAGTGTTTTATACTTTTTGGCTCCGTGTGTGTGCTGAGCCTCAGTTAGCCGCTCTTACCGGACCATGGCAGTAGATGTAAGTGATTTTGGTACAGGAGGGAGAAGGTACATATTTTGTTTGCACAGGGACAAAATAAATGTGGAGCAAATGGTTGGAACAGACTGACCTGTTGTTTGAGTTCTATGTACTGTGCTTTAGGACACCCAGTGCTCGGAGTAGGCTGGCATTTCTACATTTGACTATTTTCTGTACTTTTTCTGTTGTGCTGGCACTTTACAAAGCTGCCTGTAGTTTTGTCTGCCCTTTCCATATTAGGTTCTGAACGAGTCATAAGAACCCTATAAAAACCGCATTACCCAGGAGGCACTACGTGGCACTCACCTGTTCCCCTTTTCTCTGCAAATCTAGTACAAGGCAAGCTATGTTAATGCTAAATAATGATATTGGCCTGGCTCCAGAAAGACACACGGACAACAGGAGTCAGTCAATGACATAACAGAGCTTCAACCAGAACCAGTACTAAACCCAGGCCAGGAGAAGCAAGCTAATGCTATCAGCACTTTTTCCTCACTTCAAACACTGAAGACACCTATGTCCTTTCTCCACAGGAATTCAGTTTGGCACCTTTTAAACACTACTGCTGCACTGTTACCTTTACTGAACAGTTTATGTGTAATGGACCTTAATGCTTTCCTCTCATCATTATCTCTCATTGCAGGGCTTTGTTTAATATTTGCTGTGCACTTGCAGCCTGTATCCACAAGACTAAGGTGAGAGTGACGTAAGAACGCCTGTGTTTACTTTAATCACCTTTTCTAGTACTTTGCTAAGGAATGTGTCTATCACGTGTTCCCATGTGCATGGTGTGTCTTTTCAGGTGGGTTCTAACTGCATGGGGAGTGATCAAGCTATTGTGTGGTACCTTCATCTTTGGCCAGAGCACTTCCATTGCCATTATGCAGATTTTGAATACGACGTAATTTCTGTCAGGATTTGGAACTTTTGAGGAGACACACTCTTTTCTTTTTAAAGCTGTGGGTTTTTTTTTTCTTCATTTGCTCACTTCAACATTTACGTTGTTTTATATTTTCCATCAAAATTTGATGTACGAAATTTGATCACTTGTTCTTTACTCCATGCTGAATTCGGACATTCTAAGAAACAACTTTAATATGCACCTGAAGTAAAAGCAGCGTTAAAGACGAGATGACAAGTTTTTGTTCACGTTAGACCTTTAATTTATTGAATTGCATCACTCTACATGATCTAGATTTTAAACAAAGTGAAGACGAATATATTTGCATCCCTGCAATAAGTCTCTACACTCACTTTTAAGAGAGAAAAGCCAGTTTACAGAAACATACGCAAGTAAAAGAATTCGTTCATTAAACAAAGTGATTTTATACTTGAGTTCTTATCCTGGTCATATAATTCTTAGTTTCATTTGTTCTCTATTGGAGCAATAGAAAAGAAATTAAGAAATGCACAAAATCCATTGAAAGTAGCATATCTAACTACTACAGCAAATAAGTTACTGGACATTAACTGGAACATGCACTCACGTGAGGGATGGGGTGGGGAGATGCCTGGTTGTCTGGGGAAGCAAACAGTTAGGAATGTTATGGAGAATATGGGGTAGGTTTGCTTCACCTAGGTTTTAAAGTTCATACGGAGAAATTCCTCTTATTTTCTATTCACAAACCCATTAATCCTGTAATTCCCTAATTAGTCACAAGGCAGTTTGCTCTTCTGCTATCAGGAATGAATCGTCGACTTCTAATGTTTAATGTGGGAAGTCTGGGTTAAATAATTAAAAACAAAGGCTTATGGGAATTGACATGAATTGGTATCACATAATGCACATATTCCATGATGTTTCATTTTTCCTCTTAACAAATAATCCATACATTAGTAATTTAAGATAAAACATTTTTAAGATAACTTTATCTAAACATATCAGTTTTTTTTTTTTTTTTTAGTACTCTGTCTGTAAACCTCACATACGTAAACATTTATTACACAACACCCCTTCATAGGCAGGCTTTTGCACTGGGTGATCTAAGTGTGCACGCTGACTGGATGCAAGAGCAGCTACTGGTCGTACTGCATTTGGTCATGTCGGCTAGCGCAGGCTATTTAAACCCTCTGCTGCCATAATGCTACTCTGCTGTGTTACTAAACAGGGATTACAAATTGATCTGCTTCTTTAGGGTGGTGAGACTCTTCTTTTGGGTGGTGCAATTACTGTAATTGCAGCCTACTAGTGCAGACACAATCCCTGTCACATTTTCCCTCAGCAACTGTATGAGATCCCTAAGTCTATTTTGTCCCAATGTAATTCGTGTCAGGAGCTCTAAATGACCTTAATGGAGTTCTCTGCAGTCAAACCAACACCATGTAAACAAGTAAGTTACGAGAGAGGGGGAGATAGTGTGGATGTAGGGAGATAGGGTAAAAGGATGCAGTGCTGAAAGATCATTGGAGATATAGAGGGGTGGGAGGAAGAGGAACGGGTGCAGAGGAAGAGCAGGGGTGGGGTATGCAGGCATAAGGTGGGGCCCTTCCACCCGCAGTCTGGCTCTGTTCCAATCAGTCTCTACTAAGGCTGCACCAGGCGGCTAGACGGAGATAAAAAACAGTTTACATTACCAATACAGAACAGATGGGTAAATTCTGAAGACCCAACATAGTATTTTTCTTTACTTTAAAGTGGTACACAGTGTTTACACTGTGGATGTTTTTCCAAAGGTACCTTTACTCTTGGGTCTTGCATTCTAGCTCTTACTTACAATCACTGTGATCTCCCACACTTGGAATCAGTCCATATCTTTGGAAATCAACATGATCTGATAATAGTGTTTGTCTGTCACTTATGAAACTACAAGCATGGTGTGGACCAGATGGAATCAGGTCCATTCAAACGCAGATTGATGCCTTTCTGTACCCAGCAGTCATTGTGGAGCCAAGCTTAAGTGTGTACATATAGATTGTGTTTGATCTCAGCAGGCACCAGCTGGTATGTACTGTACCTTTTCCATTAAAAAAAAAAAACTCTTAAAAGTTTCTCTCCAGTAACATCTACCTGGGGAAATTAAAAACAAAAAATACTGCACTGCGACTGCATAGCGTTAGAGGCTGGTGTGCAACCTCTTCCCCGACCCCAGACAGGATGGTCCCCAGACGGCTCACCTGGCACGGCCACGCTGGCCACGGTCTCAGGCTGGCTCAGTGTGTCCACTTTCACGTGCTGGAAGGCCTTGCAGGCTGCAGTCTGGAGGTGTCTGAGGAGCAAGACAAGCAGATGAAACAAACACGGGAAAGCACAGTAGAACCTCCTCAAGCAAATCGTGTGACAGCTGGTGTGACCATTAAGCAGTCATTTAAATTTGCATAACTTAATTTCAAAATGAGCAGTATTTATAGATTAGATAAGACAGACACACGCACACACACACACACATACACTGTATTAACACTGAAACACACACAGTCACAATATATAATAAAATGATTATCTAACCAATATGGTGGCAATACAGTTAAAGCACTGGCTGTGTTAACAGCAAATTACCCACAGAGATTCAGACAAGGAACAAGACGTGAGACACGAGTCTACACCCCTACATGAATATACAATATATATTACATGTTGTACTTCAGTCAGCTATGAGTGCCTACTGAAATCTATATTTGATTAAAATATTAATAAAGCACTCACTGCTAGGCAGAGAGGCTTTTTTTAAAAATAATTTCAGCACATCTCCTGAAGCATCAATAAATCATAGAACTACTAATATAGTCGGTAAGCACTGTACAACAGTACGAAGGAGGAACACCAGGCTGGGGTAAGATGGTCTCGCAAGGAAGTTGGCACTGATTCACTCAGTGCACAGAAGATGACAGCTAACCTTTTCCACTCCTCCTGCCCATCCCAGAACTCATAGACAACGAAGGAGAGACCATCAGGAAGCCGTACAGCAGTCACACTGGAGGGGAGGGGTGGTGGGGTGGGGTTTATGGAGAAAACAATAAGAAGTAAAAAAAAAAAACCAAAACAATTTTTGTTTTTGAATTACACAATGGTAATTTAACACTCTGGATGAAGGTGAGGGTAAGAGATTTTTAGGACAAACAAGAATTGAAATTCGGAATAATTAAATATGGCTGAAACAGCCGTCAAAAAAGACCCCAGTCATTTTAACTAAAGGAGTTCAATAATCCTGTTAAGTGATTTAGATACTATTGTTAATACTGAGCCTTCTCATTACTCAATTTGCAATGTAACCTTCCACTTGATGGCAGTAGTTCTTCGTACGACTCATCAGCAAAGGGAGTTTAGACAAACAGAACAGTGAAGAGCATTAGCTAAATATTGCATGTGGCTTACATCACAGATAAGATCATGGTTGTAGATAGACCTGACAGTGCCTATTGACCTGCTTCACAGCTTTCATTAGAAGCAGTAATCCTGCAGTCGGTGCTTACAGCTGTGTTATTGCACAGCACTGCTTTATTGAATAGACCACAGGGTGAGAAAGTCTAAATTAGCTTTATCAGAAAAGATCTACTTAAAAGAAAAAGGTCTGCTAGGTAAGACAAGCTTTTGTGTCTGTGTGTGTATGCGTGTATGTGAGTGACTGACAACCTTTATATCCAGGAGTATGAGTGAACTGAATTTTATAAGTCCACACCTCAGTCAGACCTATTTTAACAGGCTGTTACAAAACTAGAAGATCTGAGAGCAGAGTGGACAAGGCACAGAAGACAATGTGAAAAAGACTAAGGGCCAGGAGATGAATTACTTGTCAGTGTCTGAGTAATGGAACCTATTCAGAACCCAAAGAACTCACTGTTCAATTATTTAGAAGCCTGGCTTTTCTCATGAAGGTAGTCCAGTAAGCTGCAGAGAATTCCAGGACACTCTGCTGAACCCCAGGTTTGGATTCATTTTTGATATCCCACCCCCCCCCCTCCCCCCTCCAAACATAGTTGCCATAAATAAACCGAATGCATTCATTAATGTAAATAGCTAGTTTACATTCACAAGCATAACACAAAGCTAAACATACTGAAAATATTTGATTCTTGTTGTATATTTACAGTCTTGCTGAATACAATTTTTCTCAATTCTTAGGATTTAAGATATGTTCATATTCATAAGTACTACGATCCACAGACGGGAACTGAGAGGATCTCAGCTGATTTTGTACAGCATAAATTTCTTCAAAGCCATTTCAAGGTCATTGAATTAACATTTTGAATCATATTACAGAAAGAAAACTGTTCGTTTTCAAAGGACTGTAATGGACAGCTTTCAAAAGGCCAAACACATGGGTGAAACCTGAAGGAAACAACGTAGTTCACTGTATATCAGCAAATCATGAATAAATAAGCACCCAAGCACTCACTGAAAACAGTCTCTCTGGGCAGACACATTCTTCAGATACTGCTTCAGGGCCTCACAGAATTCCCCGAGTTGCTTCTGGGATACTGTCATCTCTTGACGGATCAGATAGAGAGACTGTGGGGAAAGGTGAGAAATAAAGAAAGACAGAGAGAGTGAGAATCAATAGGCAAGGCATTAAGTTTCCTTTGCAAACATTGCAAGGGGACCAGTGTCACAGGACTGGGGGAGCAGGAGGATTAGGAAGGAATGCTCTCGTTAGCTAATGCCCTCTCAAATGTCAAACAGCTAAACTCACCAGTGTTCAGATATTCTTGGGCATTGCAATTAACTGGGTTTCAACTTTAACTCATTTGTTGACTGAATTTATTAAATCCCATTGGTAACCACAGTCCTCTGTGTCTTCTGAGAAAGGAACAATTGAGAAGAAATAGAATATTTTTTTTAAGTGCAAATAACAGAAATTAAGTGTCCAGCAAGCAACATATGATAAAATGAACACGGTGCAACTTATGACTGGTGTTAAGATTTGTGACTTCTGTCTTATTATGCTAAGCTTTTCCCTCCCGAAAACCTGCTTAAAGAAGATACTTCTTATGTGACTTGCCTGAAAAGGCTATTTTTAACTATGTAATTGGGTATTATTAGGTTGGAAAATTTGGAGCATAATTCAAATAAAATATTCCTTATTTCAACTTGTCTATTTCATGTAATTGCACTTTTTTCATGCAAGGATGTCATTCACAAGTCCCACTGGGCTCTTTATTACCAAGCTGTCATCAAGAGCCCATTTTGTAAAAAACTAATTGGTTTGATTAAAAAAAACAGTGTCTTTCAGATAAAACATACTACATATTATAGGTTTAAATATGAGTTTTTGTCAAGGCCAGTTTCTGAATTCATATATTTGAATTGATATGAGACTAAATATATATATTTAATCTAATATCATTCTTATTGCATGAACACCAATCAATATTGAAAACACTAATTCTTTGACATATTTTGTTTAACTACCTTTCCATAACTATTACTAAGTAATAACACTTCTTACTGTAGTTATGTAACACAGCATATGCTGTAAAAAAAATGTCTGCATATGAACAGAGTATTGGTAGTAGTTGTGCTGCCCGTCTCCTATTATGAGCTTCTCCCACCCCAGAGGGAAGAAGTGATAAAAACTAATTGAAACCATTAGGAACATCTGTTTGACAGAACAATTACAAAGCCCAGTTTCTTGGCTTTTCAAAGATCTGGGTAATAAGCAAAGTATTATTACCACCTGCTAATAAACTCCAAACCTAATTATGAGCACTACACAAACCAACACACCTTAAAATGCAATCAGAAACACGGCATTACTGATCTCACCCTACTCCTAGCCACAATTATCACATTTCCTCTTCTGCAGTATCACAAGCTGTGTATAAAATTACCCTAATCACTATCCCCTGTTATAAGGAGCAGGATTCATCGAGTTAATGAATGATTTCAGACATTATGTAAGTAAGTAAGATTTATTTCTATAGTACTTTTCTAAGACTAAGCTATAAAGTGCTTCACAAACAATAATTAAGTAGAAA
>JAOYMR010000026.1:20777910-20799696 GCA_025802075.1 Tenebrosternarchus preto | reverse complement strand
ATAGGATCCCAACAATCACAATGCACCTTACAAAAAACAGTAATTGATTTTGCTCAAAATGTCAAGCAGCAATTTCCTACATATATATCTGTGTCCTCCAGCAAGGGTAATAGGCAGGCCAAAAATGCACTTAGAGTCGGATGAACTAGTTTTCTGTGAGCCCTGCAGAAGGAGTATTTAACCCTGCACCAAGCAGGGCAGACTGATAACACAGCTGTCTGGATTCAGTCAGTATTACTTCTGGCTCTGTGGTTCATGCTTTAAGGAGAGACGGGAAAATGAATCCATGATCTTAGTAGGAGTTGAACTAATTGAGATGGAGAATGAATCCATGATCTTAGTAGGAGTTGAACTAATTGAGATGGAGAAGCACTGTAGAACAAATGACTCCCTCAGACCAAATGATACTTCATGAAGAAGTGTGTGACAGCTGGATAAAAACAGTTTAAAAACCCAGCACATAATTGGTATCATAACACTTGGTATAATTTTCAAAGAATGCTGTGCTTTCTCCCTTATACTGTTCCTATCAAGGTTAGGATCTATTGAATTTCATATAGCCAATTCAGGACATCAGTGAGTTAAAATGAAGTTAAAGGTAGAAAATGCACTCAGGGTAATGATGCAGGTGTGGTGATTTCCTGATGAGAACACGATTTAGACATGCTTCTCTTGGACATGCTTCTCTTGGACATGCTTCTCTTGGACATGCTTCTCTTGGACATGCTTCTCGGACATTTACTTACTGCGCTAGCTGTTCCATCAGTGTCTGTTAGCCGCTGATGCAGGTCAAACCAGACTGTCTGTAATAAGAATCAAAACAAAAGAGCTGCTTGTGAAATAAGCTTCTCCCCCCATGTCTGCCCATGGATGCAGCTACTGACCACACTCCAACTCCCCGCGAAAAACACAGATAATAGAGATACAGTAACAGAGATACAGATCATACTTCCTGGCTTAATTTAAGAATATTTGAAGCACGTAAAATACCAACGAACCTAGCCTGCTGAAATCACCCCACATTTGCCTCAATCTGTGAGTTATTAAATAACTTCCAACAGAACTGTATATATTGTTTCTATAAAAATTGGCATCTATAAAAATTGGCAAACGTGACTTCTACTGCTGTTAACAGTGATGTGATTGTTTAAATCTATTTTTACAATATGTCATACAGTATCAGAGTCCTTGTATCCAAGGTGTTAATTGATTGGCACAAGCTAGCTACATTAGTCTTATAGCTCCAGTGTAGAAACAAAAACAATACAATTTGAACATCAAATGTGTACTATCTCATCATCTATATTTTCCATAAAAGGAAAATTGAGTACTTTGAAAAAAGATAAATAAGAAAATGGTTAAAAAACAAGGGGCATTTATGGCTACTGGTCACTATAACCAATAAAGTAAAGAGGTCCTGGTCGTTCTTACTTTACTTTTCTCATGTTAATATTAATAATCTGCAAAAGTGTAAATTAAACCAAGAGCAGGTGTTCTGTCACCCAGAAAAGGCTTACCTTGAACAAACAACAATGGAGTATGGAAAATTACCAATTTCTTGATTATTATTACATGCAGAAGTGTTCGTTTTGTTACCAGTACTTATTTTCACCGATGAAAAAACATGACTTATAAAATAACTGACATACAGTAGATCAGTATTAATTACAACTCCATTACTGCTCTGTTATAACTGAACAGTTAATTTAACCTCAATAGGTCCAGTGAACAGAGCTTTGTGATTAGTTTTGTGCTCACTGACTCCTGCACAGTGAGCCAAGGAGAAACCATGAAGTGTTTTTTTCCCAGAACCAAAAACAGCTTATGTTTGGCTGGATGGAATGAAAAGCAGCCAAGAGAGACACATCTGGCCCGACTGATCTCTTGCCAATGGCTGGATCTGTCTTGGCAGGATGAAATCCCCTGTAGGTATCCTGTCCTCTCTCCTGTACTCAACTGGGGCACACAATCAACATGGCTCCTGTTCTACGAGCATGTGACAAATTCACTTTCTTTGCTCATAAACAAAGCTGAGTAATAAGCAATAATCTGCACTCTGTATAATCTGTTAGAGAAACATTTTCACACATCTCATCTGAAATGAAGGGAAGTGACTGTAAGATCTAGTGTCAGCACTCCTCACTCTAGTAAAAGAACTGAGTGCACAATGGCTGCTAATGAAGGTGAGCTCTTTCCCCTGCAGAGGCTGGACGGTAGGAGATCTCTGTATCTCACACAGTCTGGAGATCTCTCTCTCTCTCCACAAAGTCTGGAGATCTCTGTTTCCCACAGAGTCTGGAGATCTTTCTCTCCCATAGAGTTTGGAGATCTGTCTCCCCCAAAGAGGTTGGAGATCTCTCTCCCTCGTAGAGTCTGGAGACTTTTTCTCCCCTGTACAAGCTGGAGATCTGTTTCCTTGCTAGAGGCTGGATATCTCTCTCCCCTGCAGACGTTGGAGATGACTGCTTATCTACCATGCGGTGCAGGACTGAAGATAGCTGCCAACATGTCTTTGAGAGGGAGAGGGAACTGTGGTGGCAACTGTTTTGGGCTCCAGTCTCCACACTGATGGGTGTATTAAGAATACCACTGTTGGAAGTGAAGGAAACACATTTCTCTAAATCAGAAGGTTTGCATCATACAGACAATAAAAGTGCTTTCATTCAGCTGTAATCCAGAGTTCCAATCATACCTGGTTCTTGTAATACATTCCTAGCTTTAGTGGGCTGACAGCACTAAGAACACAAGGCAAAGACTCAGTTGGAGTTGAAGTCACTGTCGTTCTATACATGATCAGTAATTGTTGCATCTTGACCCAGTGATTCTCCTCTATGATCTTTCACCTAAATTTGAGCTCTTTCTTTACATATTTTCAATGAGAAACTCATTAGTTCATTAAATAAGCCTGGCTGTTATGGTAGGACATTGTGAAGTCTTGGCTTGTTTTCCCACATTGCACTACTGAGTGTTTATTTGTTTATAGCATTTATTACGTTGTAGCTGGTTCTGTATCTTTGTCTGTGTTTTATTTCTGAACCTCTGATGCCTCTGCTTATGCCAGCAATTTATCATCTACATGCTTCTAATAAATTCAGCTGAATCAAAACCTCTCTGGTTCATCACAGTAATGAAGAATTTGTAAGAATTTTGACAATATTGTAGGAATTATGACAGGAATTATGACGAACTTGTTTAATTTCATGCAAATAAAGTTACATGAGATTCAACCTCTAAACCTGCCCCTGCTCTACTGTAATCTACTGTTTAAAACACTTCATACAAATCAGACTGCATAAACTCTCCCAGCACAAATATAATCATTAATAAAATTCATCCTGTGCATGCACTGTGGTAGAACAAAAGGAAGCCATTACCACTTTGTTACATTTGTGTGTATATTTGCGCACTGAAATTTGAAAACAAAGAAAAACAATCATATGATTTATGATGAATTAGCTCAGTTTATGTTGGTTATATTGGTCTATATTATTTTATAGTATCGGTTTATGTTTCAGAACCCTAGAATATAATTGACTGGATTTGCTGCCTTCTTTTGTGTGTGAATCACGCTTCATTCAGTTTCGTAGTGAAACTGCATGCAATCCAGACATCGTGACCAAACTAGTGTGGTCTCAGCACACCTTGGCTAGCAAGAACTTTCTCAGGATATTATAAATTAATTTGAAGGATATTAACCTAGTACACACATAAGTAATCAATGTCACAGGCTAACATCTCAGGCTAACCAACAAGTAATGAGCTTGCTTCAAGAAGGGGAACAGTCTCCTTGATTTTTAAACATTTTCTTTAATTACATTTGAATTATTTTTAATTACCATAATTTGAAGAAAAATGCTAGCCTATTTAATTTAAGACCTAATTTGAGGTGTCAAGCACGTTTTCATTGGTGAAAAATTGACCATAGAATTTCATGTTACCAGCGTTCACAGTCATCTAGAAGTTTAAGTAAATCATTGCTGGACTTGACAACACATCCTTGGATGACTCCATATCAGCTTGCAAAACGGTAGCATGCTGTAGACACACCCCAGGGCTGGATCTTCTCCCAGTTACTGGTGCTGGATATGATCAGGTAAAGCCACCCCTGCACTCTGTGCTGGCTTCACTGAACATAGAATCAACCTGCCTGGATATTCTTAGCTTCTACAAAAAAAAAAAAAAAACCTGCTGGCCAAAAACTGCTGCATTAGCTTGAGACCCTGTTAGCCGTACTAACTCAACATACACTCTTGCAGTTAAAGAAAATGCTCTGGGTTCTTCTGGCTCCCCCTGTGGGGTAACAATTTTTGGATTCGTTGTATTTCTGACTCCAAGCTAGCTAACATCTGACCCCTAAGTGACAGCTCTTATGTCATGTCTTCATGGCATGCTGGGAACATGCTGTTTAAAGGCAGGATTCAGTAGAAGGACAAGGACACTTATACCTGCTTCCTCATACATTCTCATTTCTCTGAAGGAATCAGACACTGTTCATTTATTTCAGAGCATCTATCACTGCAAATCATAGATTCCATTATTCTCTAAATGTTTTGCTGTCAGGTTAAAAGAAATATTGGATCAGTACTATGCAATCCATCCAGTTTTCTGAATTTCAGTGTTTACCTTGGATAGTGTGTATGATCTGTGTGGAAGCTGTGTGCCAGGAACTTGGCTTTGGTAATACTCTGAGGATTAGCACTGTAAGGGAGACTCTGTATACCAGTGGACCTGTGGAGGCTACATAAGACTGGGTTCCACCCTATTACATTCAATCTTACACTTGAGATCGTTTCTTATTAGGTTACCGGTGGTTATCACCACATGATCACAGCAGTGTGCAATGAATATACAGACTGTGAAATGAGATGGAATTTGTTGCAGCTTCAGTTGACTCTACACATTTTTGTCTCATCTTATGGTATATTAGTATGTAACTAACATGTAAATATAACTCCGTATATTTGACCTTTCAGAGTGGCGAGAAGAAACAGCCTCACCTTGTTCTCGAGGCGTCCGATCAGGTCCGCCAGGCGGTTGATCTGTGACTCCAGTCCTTCTTTTTTCACCTCTGTAGCTCCTGAGATGAGGGAGACAGAGAGAGAAAGTCATTCAACACACAACTGGATTTTAGACTGTTCCAGTGTTAGAACAATTCATTTCAAAGTTCCGAATGAAGATCTTTGAATGAATTAAAGTGTCCTTCATATTTTTCTCTACAACTCTGTGGGATGGCTAGTCTAGCAGTAAAACAGTATGCTGTTTACACTGCGCCATTAAAAATATAAGTTTTAATAAATAGTTATTAGTTGAACTATATTTACACAAAGGTGATGGCCATTAAAATGCAGAGAGAACAAAACAAAAGAACACTGTGTTTAAACAGAACGATCAGTACAAGTTTCATCCTTCTTCTCATGCACTAACATCTAGTTAATGAGGAGAAAACGCTCCCCTTCCTTTAAATCAGCACGGCTTAAACTGCCAAAGCGATTAGGCTATGGCACTCCCCTAATGCTGATGAGTCTACCAGGACTGAAAGGGATGGGGAACCCATCAACCACAGCTGTAATGATTAGTGGACCTTGGTGCCTTGGAGACACTCTGCAATGTTGGTGTCTGTTGCAATGCTGCAACTGTTCCTGGTTCAGTCTCCTCTGTGTTGTAAGTTAGTCTTCATCATCTTTGATATCCAGACTCATGTTCTGTGGATTCTCATATATTTGTTAGATGACATGAAAAGTGAGAAGATGTGTAAAAAAAAAATCCCGAATGTGCGAGGGTATGTTCAAAAAACTGAAAGAAAGGCATCATCACAAGAGTGTCCTGTCACCAAACTGGTTCATCTAAATAAAGATGGAATAATTTAGGTCTCATAATTATTAATATATTTTTGTTGTTTCAACCCAAGCTCAAACTTAGACTAAGTTGGTCCAACTTCAGCCTCTTTGACAGAGGTTGACTGTCAAAGACAACAGCCGTGTTCCCCTAAAGGCACTATGCTGATGACAGCAGTCCCTGTGTACAGCTGCTGTAACATACCGGTGGACATACGGCAGATGGGAAATCTACACCCTCACTCCTCACGCTCCTCCATAGACGTGCTGCAGAATTGTAAGCACTTTGAATAGCCGCTGCGCCTGACATTGCTCTACAAATAAACTTGCTGTACAAAGTGCTATACAAATAAACTTCGTCTTGCCTTGCCTAAGGAACACACAGTCTGTATTAATCCTTTCAGGTCAAAAACCTGAATTTTAAAAACCATGTCAAAGCCAAGGAAGTGATAACTTCATTCAGAATGAGGCCCTCCATCATAAATCATGTTGATATTCCAGCTAAGCCTGGAAAGCACTCCCAGGAATTCTGTCTGCTCAAATGTTCAGGCCCAGTGGTCAAGCCCGAGCTGCTTCTGGAACCCAAGATTCAGGAGAGGAATCCTGAGTGGATCTGGCAACACTCCACTGCTCAATCATCTCTTTAGCCCTACACGCTAAAGCGTGAAGTGGCCTCCCTCCCTTCAGTTGCAGAAGCATGGCACGTTGTGAATGTAAATGCAGCAGATCAGCATTGCATTCCCTGAAGGGAACCAGAACAATGTGCAGTGATTCATTAAAGAGCTCTGGTGCCTCTGCTCCCACTTCAGTGCAGGCAGCACTGTGCCGATGTGCTTTTGTAATCATGACACTGGATGTCTGATGTCGAAGTACATTCCAATGAATGCGGGAAGTTGTGCAGGTAAACAGTGAGAGTGCACATTTAAATTTAGCCCCTTATGTGACAAAGTGCTGTCTGACCAGGGGAGCGAGAGAACAGGAGGAGAAAATGTCTTCTGTCTGTTTAAGAAAGAAGCTATACAGACCCGTGACATGGGTGAAAAATGCAAAGGAGCACAGAGAATCTGATCTATTTTTGTGTTCTTGTCCATGTCTGCATAAATTGGACAGAATGTGAATGCAGTGAATTTGTGTGAGAGCAATACAAGAATGTAGCAAAATAGACAGAACAGACAGAGAGGAAGAGAGAGAATACATAGGAAAAGAACAGTAGCAAAACAGCAAAAAAGAACAGCAAAGAGAACCAGAGAGAGAATACATAGGAAAAGAACAGTAGGAACAGCAAAGAGAACCAGAGAAAGAGGAACAGAAAATGTGGCATGGGGTGGGAAAGTCATCATCCAGATCAATATTTTCTGACTGGTCCCAGTAAATGACAGTTGAACAAAGCTTCCTCCATGGACAACTAAATGGCTGACAACTAAATGGCCTCGTTTATAGTGGCAGCTTTTTATAGTGAAAATTATAGCGCAACTTTATGTGTTTCTGGGAAAAATTTAGAACTTATGTCAGCCGTACTCTGGCCTTAGGACAGGCCATTTACTGCCATGTCATTTCATGGATATTGGCTTATTGAGCATGGCAGCTTTACGGTGAGAAATGAGCAAGTAATTGAAGCAGCTCTCTATAAATTACAATTGATAAAGAGTCCGAAACACATCTGTCTGAGCACTATTAACAGTTCTATTGAAATTACACTTGGGGCTTTTTTCCTCCACAGCAATTCCACAGCTGTTTTACGATGTAACAGCAGATGAAGACTACAAACCACTGAACTAAAGAATGTAGTGGAGAAGAAAACACTGGAAAAAAACGGCTATTTATTTGTTTGCTCGTTCATGTTGTGCTAATAAATAACTGGATATACCAGCAACATTTCAGATGGGGTTAATGTTGTTTACACATGTTTTAACAGAATGGATGAGTAAGATAAAGACTATTACCTGCTTTCAGTGTCACACATTAACACACACTTGCATGCACACAAACGCGCGCCCAGACGCACGCACGCACGCTAAAATAATTTGTTATCCCGGCTAAGGAGCACCACCCCACAGAGAGTAATTAAAGTTAAACCACAGTACTGAGAGAAAAATAATACGGAATCCTTTTCTCCATCTAAATATCTTATTTTCTCTGATTGAACTGGATGGTGGTGCTCAGCCTGTGTTACTGTGGAGTCTACAGACAGTGCTGGCATGACACATGGACAGAGCTGTGTGGTTCACGTCCCTCAGAAAGGTTGCATAACTAACTCTGCAGCGCCAAACCCAAAGCATGCCACTGGAGAAGAACATGGAGAACATAGAGAACATGGAGACTGAACGGGAGGCTGTGGAGGCTGTAGAGCCTTCCTACAAACTCCTGCTATTCTGGGAGCTTCAAAAACACAGAAAAATTAATGCAGATATAATACTCTAGCACAACAAACTTACAATGGCTGCTTGTGAGATATATATAAACCCTTTGTGTCAGCTGTGACATTTCAAAAGCTCTTACCTAAAGTGAACACAGTTGTGCTGAACGTTTAATGTAGAGTTCTCAGTAATGTGTGTGCGCTTCCTTGCGTCCCTCCCCACAGAGATAAAGCACCCAAGACACAAAGCCAATTTCTATCTACCTGTGTTTGATTGATAGGGATTGCATTAAATTGGAAATAAATGAGATGACTGGATGAAGCATAAAACATTTGATTTACACGTATTATTTGCATGTTTGCACTTTTGATTTTGTGGTTTATGGACCACAAACTAATCGTGATGCCAATGCAAGAGCCTGGGATAATGTATGTCTGACATTACTCGTTCAAAGATAAATTCTAATTATGTCTGTTTCTGCTGACCCACCTATACAGCCATTTACACTTGAATTTCTTTAGTGTACAAGGGCTTCTCAAAGGATGCACTATTACCAGCTCAACCCCCCTGTGGATTCTTCACTGTATTCTACACCAGTGCTCCTAGTCCAGGCCTTAGAGACGCCAGGCAGTTCCCATTCTGCTCCCAACACACCTCAAGTTGGCAATCAAGGAAACGGAATACCCAGAAGAGTCATGCAGGTAGCTGAAACAGAGGAAAAACCTGGACCGTCTAGAAGGTCCCTCAAGACTGGAGTAGCGCGGTGATGCTCAGTTGTGCTCGGTATCCCTGCACTGAACATGTTCCTGCTTAGATTTATTTATCTTTTTTTGTATTTCCATTCTTTATTCTCATGGATCGGAGGGAAAAGTCAAAGATTTAGCCTGATGTATTCTTAACACTAGCCTATCTATGCTTACATGAGGATATTTTTTGACAGACTACAGAGTACTTCTTTTGTTGCTCTGGACAAGGTTGTCTACCCTTAACATGGAGAGTGCAGACGTGGAAGTTACATTAATGGAACTTATATAACACATATAAGCTATAAATATGTAGTATATCCTGAACAGTATGCATTTTATATTCAGGACTATGAAACTGAAACAGAAATACCAAGAAATTAACAAAATTAAATACAGATTTTTTTTTTTTAGGGGACAGTCCCTAAGAGTGTGTGTGCGTATGCATGTGTGTGTGTGCAAGTGTGTGTGTGTGTGTGTGTGTTTAATGAGAAAGGTCAGTGCCCTACCTTGGGGCACACTGAGGTTCCTCGTGGCATCCTTGGCACTGACTCTGTTATTGGGAGGGTAGTCTGGCACTGGGGCTCCATAGCGCCTCTCTGGAACTCGTGGACTGGTCTTACTGGGATACGATCTACATTACAAACAAGGACAAGGACAAGGAGTTAGTGATGACGGTATGATGGACATGCTTGTGGTGCTACACCTCAAGACTCGTGTTTACAAACAAGTAAGACGATGAGTCACGGGGTTCCAGTTTATTAGACCAGTTTAAATGGTTCTAGACCATTCTAGATCATTCTAGATCTAGATATGGTTCTAGATCATTTTAGACCAGTCTAAAATAGTTCAGTTTAAAAGTTCTTTTGTTCTGAACTGTCTGGTCCTGTGCAATACTCTGTATCATACCGAATAAAACTACCAGCTCAACATATCAGTAGCCAGTCTGTGGTATGAAAAGCTAACAACTCAATCTTGTTATCTTGTCAACTGTGGTCCTGTGGTCAGAAACTGACCAGGAAAACATGTGGATGAGGCTGACTGACACTATCGCCAACTATTACAATCATAATATAAATTAGATTTTATACTATTTCAATTTAATTATATACAATTCCATGTATGTTCCAATAATATTTTATCAGTAAACTGCATTTAGGCTCCGATATTGAAACTGAATGAAATGAAACGTTCACTGTAAATGAATGCAGTGAATCTGCATCTGCATTCTAGAAGTATTAGTCTTCTAGAGTCATTCTAGAAGTATTAGTCTTCCAGAGTCATTTTTAAGCAAACTTTAAGCAAACTTCAGCAAATTAAACTTGCTAAAGACCTGTTGAGGATGTCTGTTGTGGAGAAATGTCTGTATGTTATTACATGCTTTTTCTAATCCCCCAATGCCCTCCTATATATTCAGTTTCTGTTTGCATCCAACATCCAGAAAACAACTAAACAAAACTCCACAACACATGTTCAGCAGTGTCTTGACTTTTTGCCAACTGTTAACAAATATCACAAACCTTTTTTTTTTTTATTTGCTGAAAAATATTGTTTTTTATACATATAAACTATTTGAATACACAACAACACCTCAAATCACATTATGACTAATAAAGTCATATATTTATTCTACAGATCAAGGCTGGGTGATTCACTGGTGTAAATAATAACTGTTAACAGACTTTGTTTAATATTATGTGAGAGTCTCCTTCTTGGAAGCTTTTCTATTTTAGTTAATATAGTTTTGGCAACACCCACACAAACATGTGGCAAAATAGGCCATAGGATCTTTTTTCTGGGCTAGATTAACTAATTCTGTCCTTCACCCAGTATCTTTTAAATATTACTCATCCCAATGAACTGCTTTTCTTAGTTGTGACATTCAGGCTTTAAAATTTGATTGGAATATTTTACTCATTTTTAAAAAAAGAGAATGCAACAAGGCTGGACTATACTTTGCTCTCCTTTTAAATGGGTTGGAAAAGCAGTCTAACTTCACCCTTTTATATAATCTGCTCCTAATCACCCCTTAATCCAAAATGTCTTGAACGATACGTTATATATGTCACAATATATTGTCTAAATATGGTTTGTATTTATTTTTTGTTTTATTTACATGACCTATCTTCACAGTCATATCAGAACATTATGACCACCACCTCATGCACCACCTCATATACCACCTCATGCACCACCCTTGCATGGTGGAGTGTTTTCCTGTTGATATTTACCGTCACCATCAAGGAAACATACAGGGGGTGCAAATGATCTGCTGGGACTGCCAAATACCTATTGGTGTTCAAAGACCCATGCAGTGGTATTAGATCATGCCAGAAAAACATCTCCCAGACACTGAGACCATAATCCTGCATTTAGCTCACAGCTGGTCTCTTACAGGCGGTTCTTATACATTTGGCATCATATTCACCACTCTACATCCACTTTACACACCAGAAACCTGGATTTGTCTGAGAAGGTGGCATTTTTCCAATCCTCCAGTGTCCAATTATGGTACTCCTGTGCAAACTGTAGGGCAGCGTTGACGATGAACCTTGGTTAACATCAGTGCCTTAACCATGTGTCTGTTTCACAGGCCCAGACGTAACAGCGTTCGCTCAGCGATGATTCCTGACACTTTCCTCATTGCTCCTGTGTTCATTACAGAGGTTAACTGGTCCACTGTGGTGCGCTGACTGCTCTGTACCACTCTCTGGAGCTGTCGTTCCCCTCTATCACCATTGGCCCATGGGACACCACTGTTATATCATTGGAAGGCACTCAACGTATGAGAATTCCGTTCTTGCTACACCTTCACTACGGCGGCTCTAGAACATTCCACAAGGTGGTTTATGAGACCATATCACCCTTTGTCCATTAACCTATTATCATGTCCTTTTGGACATCAGTCAAATCATGTCCTTTGCCCATGACGATTGTTTTGCACTCTGACTGGTGTGCTCACTTATTTACACATGCAATGGAACCCATCATGTGGTATCTGTGATGCCCAGGTTAACTAAACCATAATATTCTGACTGTTTATTTTATGTGTTTTATTTATTTCCAACTGCTCCAAATTTTCTTCTTCTTCTTTTTTCATCATTATTATCATTGTGCTTTTTAAAAATCTAATTTCTAGAATCAAATTTCTCTTTGTATTTTGTGTTTAATTGTTTTATTATCTTGTGAAGTACTTTTAGCTGCATGCTATGTATGAAAGGTGCTAAATAAATAAAGTTATTATTATCATCTCAGCTTTATGTGTTCTAGACGTGTTTCTTTATGTATTCTAGAGGTGTTTCTTTATGTATTCTAGAGGTGCTTCTTGGAGCCACTCCAGCACTGTCACCTGACATTCTGTTAAACTGTCATAGAAGATACTGTTTTTATTAAAAAGTCAATTGTAAAGAAATGACCAAAAACATACGAGCCTAGCATATTTGTTCATGCCAGGCATGCTTTGTTACTTAAAATGATAAACTCGAGAACTGTCACTCTGCGGTGTGGAACTCACCCTACAGGGCAGTGCTGCTCATCAATAGCGTCCACTGCACTCTCCACAGAGTTGAGCAAGGACTGAATCTGATTGGCTGATTCTTTCAGCAGGAAGCGAGTCACAAATTGCTCAATATTAGTTCCCCTTTCATACACCTGTTAAAGAGAGAGAGAAAGCCAAGGACACAGATTGATAAGCAGAAAAGAGAGAGAGAGAGAGAGAGAGAGAGAGAGAGAGAGAGAGAGAGAGAGAGAGAGAGAAACAGAGGGAGAAACAGACATTGGGAGGAAGAAATCAAACGTAAGCAGAATCAGCACTTTGTAGTGGGTCTTTATCCATGCATATCTAATGAGGCCTCATGTCAGCCTCTCACCACCCTCATCAGTGAGTTGCACTCCAGCAGAAGCCTGTTCAGCTACTGCCACATAACCACACTTCACACATGGTGAAAATGTCAGTAGCATGTGATTAAATAAGGGCAAATTGAAGCAGCATCTCCAGGATTGTAATTGCTTGCTGCAATGGTTATTACAAAAATGCATGTGTATTCATATGATTATGAATCTCAGTACAGCTGTAGCCTCCTAGCCCATGTGAACGTTATGTGATGGATTTCTGAAGTGCTCTTCCTGTTTATGCCATTATGTTTTCAACCATGCTGAATTCTTATCGTTAACATGTTTTTTGCTAGTGATACAATCAGAGAGTTACTTGAATAATGTTTTAGTCTATATGTAACATGGCATGTTATTGTGAACTAGTCAAAAGAGTGAATACTGTAATAGGGATACTCACACACACACACACACACACACACACACACACACACACACACACACTCACAGAAAATAAGAAACGAGAAAATGAGAGTACCTATGAAAATGAGCTTCATAAGGTTCATATTTCAGGATTTCTGCTATTACTGACAGCAGGGTCAATCTTTTCCACTCTGGTGTTGAGAGCCAGAACTGCTACAAGCAGGATATCAAATGGCTCTCCATCATTCTTCATCTCACAAAGACAGCAAAATATCTGACAGTGACACAGCAGTGCCAATTTGCTGAGTGCTGGACTTTGAAGCTCCTCATTGTAATAAGAACACAAGCCAGTTTTCATTACTGCTTGCAAATGAATTCTTAATGCAAGCCGGCTCAAGGTAGAGGGTTAATTCACTGGCACACCTGGTGTGTTATACTGCTTCGCTCTGCATTCTCATGCTGACGACGGCTTATAGAAGGTCCCGATAAAAGTAGAGAGAATGAGAAGTGTGGAGAGGGAGGACTGAATCAGGCCTGTGCCCGGTTTACATGACTGGACAGAGACTCAGGAGGCAGAGAATATATATGTGGGAGTAGAGTGTGTGTGTGTGTGTTCGCAGTGGTGGTCAGTATGATTAATGTCAGTGATAGGAATAGTCAGCAGTTCCCAGTGTTTTATTGCCACTGAAGGCTCTAACACACATCATTGAGCACTAAAGCACTGGTTGGTGCCACTAAAGCACTGGTTGATGCAGCTGCTAAGTGCAGGACTTCTGACAAAGACTTGACGGAGAAAGACAAAGACTGCAAGGAAAGCAGGATAAGTGTTGAAGCTTTTCATCCGTGCAGCAGGGCCCAGGAGCATTAGAAATATCGTTGATAACAATCAACACCTTCAACCAGAAGGTAGTCCAGAGCATCACTGAAAGACTGTTCCTGCAAGCTGTAGAAAGGGCAAAGGTAAAAGCTTCTGTGTAGTGGGTTATCTTAACATTAGCCAACAATGAACATGGTTATCCACAGTGATGGGTGAACCGATTAAACACATAATTATTACATTTTCAAGGAAATAACCATTTGTAACCATTTGGCTGAAGGCATAAGAAAATGGGACCAAACCCATGGAAGGGAAATTTAATTTAGTCCACAGAAATGTCTGTAAATAGCTGTAGGTGCATGACAAGTCCGCTCAATTACAAAATAATAAGTAGTATAATGGACTACAGTACTTACAAGCACCTGGGTCAAACGAAAAATAAAGCACGATGCTCTATGCCCAGGGACAGATTCATCCTTTATAAATAAAATGAATCATAGCAAGTGTGCTAATTATTAATGATGAGAGGTTGAAAAGAATGTTAATGCACTGAATTGCTTCACTGTAAATGAGACGCTCGTTTCATTACTACAGCTGCCCCAATGGAGAAAGTAATTCTAACATTTACACAAAGCAGAAGATAGTGAACAAGATACGGCAGTATAATGCCAGGGATCTGTGGAACGGTATGAAGCAAATCACAGGCCTAAAACCCAGCAGTGGACTACCTGAGGGAGGTTTAGAATATGTCACTGAGCTGAGCCAGTCCTTCAGCAAGGTGTTTACAGATGTTCCCTCCCCCACTGTAAAACAGGCCTTGCATCACTGTATCATTCACAGTTTCACCCCCTTTGACCCCATTGCATCAGAGACTTCCACCAGTGGACCAGTGGAAGAGATTTGTTAAGATGTCACCAGAGCAAATCTACAGGGTCAGATCACATTAGCCAGAGGGTTCTAAAGACCTGTGCCGACTGGTTCTATGGAGTACCATAGCCTCCTCTATTTAAGCTTAACCTTAGGAAAGCTGACAGGTCACATGTCCTTTAACATCTCCAGTATTCTAAGCACCCTTCAGCCTTCTCTACCTGGCAAAATGTCTTCACCATTATCACCTGAAACACTGTTTACCTGACTTCAATACCCCCCCCCCCCCCCGTTTACATGTTTGCTGAACTGTGTTGAGCAGCGCCGGAGCTGCACAGGGGCAGGGGGTGGTTTCCGTCACACTGTATACATCTGACTCAAGTAAACCTCAGAGGTGTGTCACCTGCAGAGACCTTCTGGTCTCTCTGATGTTGATGACTGTGTTTGTGATGGGTAGGAGTCATGGTACAGGGCTGTGATTCATAGCTTCACTTAGTGGAGTGGGAGAAACAAATAACAGCTACAGCTCTGCTGGGCCGAGACTAAGGAGATGGTGGTGGACTTTAGTAAGGACTAAGAGCCTCTGTCTCTATCTTGGGAAAGGTGGAAATGGTGAAGACCTACAACTGAACCACAACATGGATGGATAACACAGTGCCAGAGGCAGGAAAAAATAAAGCTCTACTTTCTGAGTGATCTTAAGTCATTGAATGCATGCATCAGGATGCTATAGATGTACCTCTGGTCAGTTGTGTTTAGGGAAGTGTGTGTATGTGGGTGTATGTGGGTGCCTCATTAAAGGCATAAGGTAACAGCACACTCACCAAATTAATCAGATAGATTGGACAAGTGAATGGGACCAATATGGACTTGCTGGAGGGTGATGGAAAAACTGCTGCAAAGCATAGATAATTCTTCTCATCACCTCTACCTAATAAACCAGTGGAGCACCTTGGAGCTGAATCCAGGCACATTGTAGGAAGGAACGTCATTTGTAGCCTTCACTGTGAGACTCTAACTCATCCATTCTATGTCAGGTAAGTTTCCAGAAAAATCTTTAGGACAGTGCATAGTCACATGGTACACATTCCTTACTGGCACTGTATTTATTACATGTTTCACCTTTCTAATGGTTATTATTGATTACAGCTTTTTGACTGTCACTTTATTTTATTCTGGAGCAAATCAGTCTAGAATAATCACTTGATACTCCATTCATGTCATGATTTCCACTACCCACTTTTTTGAGCAGTGATTGGTCAATGTGGGATTTAGTGTTTTTCCTCTTTAACTGTTGTGCCTTTTAAGATGCTATCTATCTATCTATCTATCTATCTATCTATCTATCTATCTATCTATCTATCTATCTATCTATCTATCTATCTATCTAACATGTTAACTGCTCTCTCGCTGTCTGAAGATGAGTAGACCATGGCCAATGTATTTCCATTCCTCAGAACAATACTGGAAGTATGGGACAACTTCTAGCCAGAATGTCTCTTCATAAATCTGAACAGGAAACACATATTCTGGTGTTATGTAGCTGTTAAAGACATTAATTACATTATCTTCAAAGTACTGACAAGGGACAGAGATAAGGAAGTCACACTACAATCTCTACGAATTAAATTTTTTTTATTATTTAGTGGCTTGGAAACAAGCTTATAAAATAAACACTTGAAATGTTTAATTATGTTACCTCAAAATCAAACATTATAGTGAGGCTATATTTAATATTACACTGGGAATATGCGATTTGCACCAGTTCTGCCCAAGTCTCTTCAAAAGCAATTTCTGCATATCACCAAATGGTGTTGCTAAGTAACATATTGACTCTTGTTGCTAGGATACAATTAATTGGTTCATGTCTAAACAGCCATGTAGCCTCTACAGCCAAGAGAGTTTGTATCTTAAAATAGATGAAACACATTTATGCCAACATATCTATTTAAAAAGTGCACTCCCTTAACTGAATTCAGCAGCTGAATAAACCTAGAAGTACAGTGTGTGCTGAAACTGTGCAAAAATTGTGCACCTGTGTGTTCTTCTTGAACTTTAGAATTACTGTTTACCGAGACCAGAGCTTCAGCTCAGCAAAGGTAATCGGCTCAAACTCTTGTCTGCAGTATTTAATTAAAGCCTCTCTACTGATGACTGCTTCATGTGTAATACTGGTTGTTTGAAATTAGTTTAAGGGCAACGAATGTGGAAGCATTAAAATACAGAGAGCTCTCTTAATTAGGGATGAAGGGAAAGCAAAGGTGCTACCTTAACCTGCAGCTCAGCCCAGCTGGTCAAAGCTTCCGAGAAATAAAGGAAGGACGTTCAATCCCAATTGCATTAGGGAGCCTGAAAGGAGGAGTCTTAGTATAATGTGGTTTTATACAGTCAGAGATCTAAGCTGCTGAGACTTTACTAGGCTGGGATTAAATCTATAGTTAGGAGAAAATGAAGGCCAGAGAACATTGGTTTCAGAGTCCTTTTGTGAAAGGGAAAGGACTATGTTTTTGTTGTATATATGCATGAGTCTCTTATTCTGCTTTTAAATCTATATGTCTAGTGGGTGTGTGGTAGTGCTTGGAGTCTTTGTAAATCTGTGCTGGAGTTCGTTCTAACCTTGCTGTTATTTTAGAGGTAGTGTTTCAGTTTTGGAGTGAAACACTTATTGGAGGCCTTCAGTAGCGCCTTTATAGTTAAAAGTACTGAGACTGTCATAAAAATGTAAGTATACAGAACTTTACATTAATGCAATGTTACAATTTTTCTCTATAATTTAAAGTCAGCACCAATGTATCTATAAAACAATCTGAAAAGCAGATGTGAACACTATGTTAAGACTAAAGCAGTCCAAGGTCTACCATCCCAGTTTGTCAGCATTAGGCCCTTCCCTGATCTGTTGTCTAGGGTAACATTTCTGACTTGGTTTTTATAGATCTCAGTGCAGCTTTTGATATAATTGACCATAAGATTCCATTTAATTGGTTGCAAAACTGCTCCACTCTGCATCAGTCTTAGATTGGATCCAATTGCATCCAAGTGAGTGGGTGTTACCACTAGGTTGCAGTGGTCCATATATATATGAATATCTCTTATATTAAATACCCCATGATAAAACACCATCAAATACTTTTAGCGTTTTTTCTTTTTTTTTTTTAATCTTAAAACCATTTATTATTATTACATTTAATTAGGCTTTTTCCCCATTAAACACTGTATATTATTATTATTATTATTATTATTATTATTATTATTATTGGTATTATTATTAGTGCTATTGTTGTTTCTATTGCATATTATTATGCCACAGAGTATCTAAATTCACACATCATTAAAGCAGTGGGAAGTATCTCATAACAATACCAAGAATCAAAGTATCTCATAACAATACCAAGAATCAAAGTGTCTCATAACAATACCAAGAATCAAAGCCAGCATCACTCAACAAGAATAGCTCTAATTGTAATCACCTCTTACCACATTTTGCAGGCAGTTTTAATCAGGCAGGATGAGCTTGTGAAATTACCATCATAAAGGCAGGGGATCCTGTAGCAGTGATAAGGCTTTTGTTTGGACAGCAAGAGAACGAGGAACGACAAATCTGTCTCACCACAGGAGCTTGTTGTAGCTGCCTTGTTTAAGACAGCTGCCACAGAACTGACAAATGGAGTCATCATCACATTTAACAGCAATCGTTTCAGAGCAAGGTGACCATCACAAATATTCTTTTTGCCTTAATGAATAGAAGAAAGAATATAAGAGGCTCTTTAAGCAAATGCCTCTCCTGTAACATAGTATTTAGTATCTCCTGTCCTGTAACATAGTATTTAGTATCACAAAGCATAAACATGTTATGGAATGAGAAGCCGAGGAGTAATGTGCAGCATGTGTATTGTTTTTTGTAGTTCGTGTAGTTCGAGCACAGGACCGACGCTGATGATATTTGAGTGGCAGGCCATTCTCGATGTAGCAGTGACTCTGGCATGGTAGAGTTGGGAGTTAGTGTTGTACTAATACAGGTGTATCCGGTTTTGTAGGACACTTTACATTTGTCAGTGGTTTGCCAGCCAAAAAAACTCGCAAACAGCATGAGTACTGTGGCCAGAAACTGACCATTCATAAAGAGCTGGCGATTGAGTACACAGATTAGACCTGGTAAAAGCTGATGAATATATGTTTCCAGGGAAACATCTACTGAGGGTAGATAGAAGATTAAACAGGATGATTGGATTTACAGAACTATTTCCTGTGTCTTCATAATTCCCTCAGCTGCTTCTAAATTAAACTGAGGTATGCAATGGCATTTTCATTGCTATAGTTATCCCTACGTTAGGAAGGAGGAAAATACAATACAAACATCATGACTGCTGATATCAACCGCTTAAGAGCTTAATGAAAAAGCTCTTTGGGCAAGAGTCTGTTTTAGAGTGCTTCTCCTGCCACTGCAATAAGGTATACAGAAATGACTCTGGGCTGTAATTAGTCGTAAACAACATGGAGGTTTCAAAAGATGAATAAGCATTAGACAAAAGCAGTGACAGCACTTTGTGCTTCGACAATCGCGAATGAGTTGATCCGGGCGCCTGTCAGCGTACTGAGGAAGATTCCTCACTGAACAGACCTGTCTACAAAAATTCCTCACTGAACATACCTGTCTGAAAAGGCTGCTTTCACAGATCCTGTTACAGTCTAGATGCGCATGAATGCAGCTCTTTCAGCAGGGACAATTCAGAAATCCACTTTTGGCGAAGCTACCTCTTCATGGATGCAGCTTGCTGCAGAGGGTTTCTAAAAAGATTGCCTGCTATTTAGATCTCCTTAAAAGAAGCAGCCTTCCAAGCACTCTGTGAAGGCAGGTTTCCTTTCTTCTCCAGCTAGCCTTTGCCTGCATAAAGCTACAAGCTAGCTGACCAGCATCTAAGAGTCTTAGGACAGTAACGAATCAACAGTAGCAGATCTAAAGTGCTGTATGTATCTCACTATGCTTAGAAACAAGTTCCTCACTTAATTATATCTACAGCCATTGTGACACTGTATATGAACTGTGTATATAATACTTTATTAAGTGGATAAATAAAGAAAAACAAAAAAAGTTCAGTGAAACTGTGTCATACCAGTAAGTGGATTTATTTTTGCAGGACATGATGTTTTCGGAATAAGTACAATTTAAATATTTACAGCAATAGAAGCCTAATCTCAGTGAATCACCAGCTCTGGAGATATATGCCAGTTTAATGACAGCACTTCTAAATGAGTTGTGATGTAAACAACAACCTTCCAAATAACACAAGAAGCTAATTAGACTCCACCTAGGTAAAGTTCTAACAATTCTGAAGCCCTTTTGAAAATCTTTGGAATAATGAAAGGATGGATGCAACAATGTTTCAGAGGTCGTAAATAGCCATGAATATTGTCAACAATCTAACATGAAAAAATGATGGTGTTACAGTACTACCAAACCAAAACGATGATGGTGTTACGGTACTACCAAACCAAAACGATGATGGTGTTACGGTACTACCAAACCAAAATGTCGCTCCCTCCCAAATGGATGAACATTGAAATGTTCTTAGATGTATTACTTTATCTATTATACAGTGTATTATATTAATATATTATAATAACTTGTTGTTATAAATGTATAATAATTTAACAACTAATTATGTCAACTCCTCTTTATGCCCATAGAAAATGAGATGAATTCGAAACAACAGGAGCACAATTATTCAATGAATACATTTACAGATGGGACTCCAAGTCAGTATTAAAACATTCAGTAGCAAATGGTGTTCAAAGACACTCTGTGGCTGTTGCTTTGCTATATTTTACATCGAAGCAGAAAGGTTTTCCTAAAGCAATTAAAGAACATATGGCATCTTGGGATATTGTGCCAGCCTCATTAGTTCAAAGCATAGCATATGCACTGATTAATGCTATGGAAACGTGCAGATTCAGATTTACATGCTTGTCTCGGCACGCATATTTCAGAACTGGTCAGTTATTAGTTAAACTGTGTATGTCTACAAAATGAGTGGAAAGGTTAAAACCTAATGCTGTACAGCAAAAAAACAAACAACAACAAAAAAAACATACTTACATGGTATATATATATATACCATGTACCATACACTACACAACCTGATTCAAATGTTATGAACCTCGAAAGCTACACTTTTCAGTGTGTCCACAGTATCTTTGTAAGCATTTAATTATGGCAATGGGGAGTCCAAATACCAAGCAGTGTATTTAGAAATAATAACATCTGCTGAACATTCAAAGGGTTCGAATGACTCTTGCACAGCATGCAGTGCAAACTGCAACATTCCAAAATGATTTGAAACAGCCATAGTGCACAAATCAGACCATGGCATGGAACAGTTTCAACTCAGATGTTTCAGTGTGATCTAACCGAAGTACTACACACATTCATATACACACACACACACACACACACACAAACATACACGGTCCTAGCCTGCTTGCTGGACTCATGAAACTCATCACAGTCTGGCGTGACCAGCCCACACTGGGATTACGGTGGATCAGGCCTGACAGGTAGCACTGCTTCAGGACCTCTGGGAGGAGGCTCAGCACCACCCACCACATCACTCCATCTAATCCTGCTTAGGGTTCACAGATACAGGGCGGACAACGGCAAAACAAGCAGCCGGAAATAAAGCCTGAACCATCTTCTGAAACCTGCCAGCCAGGTCTGAGGCCACTGGATAACATGAGCTCACTTCATAATCAACAACCTCTGGCATCAGACGCAAGAACTTTAGAATGAACACTCAGCCTGTTCTCATAGTGCGGAACTGCAATTCAGCCCTCTCCTGATTCCAATTCAGCCCTCTCCTGATTCCAATTCAGCCCTCTCCTGATTCCAATTCAGCCCTCTCCTGATTCCAATTCAGCCC
>JAOYMR010000026.1:20707571-20754006 GCA_025802075.1 Tenebrosternarchus preto | reverse complement strand
AGCCTTCCCAGAAGAGTTGAAGCTGTTCTAGCTGCAAAGGGTGGACCAACGTCATACTGAACCCTATGGATTAGGAAGGTGAGCGAATACTTTTGGCAATGTGCTTTGAAGAAGTTACATGCCGTCTCACATCTGATCCTCGAGCAGCAAATAATGCACTGCACTCCTGTGTTTAAAGCACCCAGTGCAAAAAAAGCACCTGCAGAAAATGAGGGAACAGTGAAACTGTCGCTGGGGAGGCCTGAGAGCAGATGGCAAAGTGCACTGTTTCTGGCCCTCAGGCCTCTGTGGAGATCCACCAGCGTGTTCCAGAGGCCGCAGCTCTGCCGTGTTAACACACAGCCCTGCTGCTGGGAGAGAGGTGCTCAGCAGGCAGGCAGGAGCAGAGCCTCATCCAGCCTCACCAGTAGTGTATGGGGACAGGAGAGAGGGATGTTAAAAAAACACTGAAATGGACATTGAGGAGACGTATGCAAATATAATTAAGAGGAACATGATATCAGACAGGCTGCAGTAAGAAATTAGTTGAATAGAGAAGAATAAAAGAAAAACAATATTCCCCACACTCTGCTCATATTACACCACTCTCTGACTGTCTGCTACTGTTAGTGAGAGAGAGGGAGGGAGGGAGGGAGGGAGGGAGGGCAAAGCATCAAAGAGCTAAAAAAAAGAGGCTTTGAATTTCTTTTTTTTCTGAGCACACAGAAGCTGCAGTTGCCGCACTGCACTGGGGACATCGTCTCAGAAAAAAAAATAAATTAAAAAGTAAACAAAAGCTAGCAGAAAGAATATTTGGAGAAGAAAAGTTACTGTAATAAATATTTTTGTTCATTCTTTCTTTTCTCTTAAATAAAAACAAGGACTAATATCAATAGGTATAAATTTAGATCTACAAAGTATGAATTTAGATCTACACACACAAGTGCCAAATCATCATATTCCGTACAGGAAAATGTGTTAACATGCCCAAGGGGCTAAAAACAGTTAGAAGTATGAAATACTTGTCGTGGCAGTAAGTAGACATATACCCTATACACGACAGTCTTCCTGGGCTTTTACCCCACTTCCTCACTTACAAGTGATGGAGATGATGAATGCCTGCAAGGCAATCGGCATTCAATCCAAGTCCTTCAAATCACAGTTGAGGTCTCCTCTGCAATGTTACCGTGTTTCCCTTGACTAACAGTGACAGTTAACATATCATATGCTTCCTGGCAGTCTAAAGACAAATGGCTGACTCGCCTCGCTAGTGCGGCAAAGCCAGGTGAATGATGGCTGAGCCGCTATATGGCTCAGTGTGGGTGAGGGGCGTTAGAGAGCAGGATTGTGGTGCTGCTCCTGCCTCATGGGTCGGTGTTTTCAGGGTGCTAAAGCTCTCGTTCCACATCCTCTTCTGTCCCTTGCACATGTAAACAGAGTGAGAAGAGGAAAGATCTTCAGAGACTCTCCTTAACCTGAAGTCCTTTGATCTAAAAATTTACGAGGACATTTAATGAAAAGGTTCAGGTTGGCGCCCCCCAGCTCCCATGATCAGCCTTTTCCTCTGCGTTCAGACCAAGAGTTAATGGTTTACTTTGGAAAAGAGATAAAAAGGCTAAGTTTGAAGGATTTCGGAGTTTGAAAAAAAGAGAAGCTAGGTGGTGTTTCATGGGTAAGCAGCTCACAGAAAACAAAACAGAAATGGCCTTCTATGCTCATAAGATAAGACTTCTCAGCGAGATATTCTGAGATCATGACGGATCAAATCAGCTCCCCTCTTCAAACACAACCATCCTGTTCTGTCCAGACAATTGCACTGTCAAGTCCAGCAAAGAGTGTGTGAGCCAGCTGGGTCAGGGAGGTGATCTCCCAGGAACTCCAGCCAACCTGCCAAACTAACCTGCTTTTCAGCCTCTTCTGCCTCCCCGATAATGCCTCTGGGCAGTTGCTTCTTCAGGAGGCAAGGCAGATCTCATATTCTGTCCCCCTTCTCCATAGCTTTCTGCGATTAAGATTTTAGCTCAAAAATCAAAGAATATGTATATTCTTTGATAAATGTTCTATTGAATGGAGCTGTTGATATGCATGTCAATCCATGCACAATGCTCACCGTACATTTTTTCATCTAAACACACAGCTTATTACCATACCAAATCCAGGCATTTACTCTATATGAATTTGGAAAAAACGTCTCACGTTCTCCATTTATTCACAAATATAAAAGCTCTCAGTATGGGTTTGTTTATTCACAATCCTCCATTATCCTCCGTTAGATGCCTGTGGCTTTTTGTTTACATTTCATCTTTTGTTGCGCTTGTTCTTTGTTTTGGTTAGTTGTCACGCCCCACTCAGGTGGTGTTCATCTCTCAGGTAGTGTGCATCTCGCCTCATTCGTCACACCACCTGTGGGTTGTTTTGTTGTTATTTTGTGGCCTTGAGTTTAGCGTCTGTTTGTTGGTCATTGTCTTTATGCTGGCTTTCTTTTGTTCTTGTTACATTGTTACGTTGATATATTATTACATTGTTACGTTGTTACATTGTTATGTTGATACATTGTTACATTATGTTGTTACAATGTTACATTATGTTGCTTTGTTCTTGTTATATTGTTACATTGTTATGTTGTTTTGTTTTTGACATTTTTTATTATCATTTCCGTTTCACTAAACTTCAGTTGAAGACTTGCTTTCTCATTTTTCCTGCACATTCTATGCCTGTGACACGTTCTTTAACATAAAGAGAATAAACTAGCCTTTGGCCAAAGCTAATTAATCTGGAATTATAAGTAAAGTTGAGTGGGGTTGGAGTGATTGGAGGGGAGGGGAGGAGAGGGGAGGGGAGGGGAGGGGAGGAGAGGGGTGCCGAACAATGAGAAAATAGAAACAACCTCAGAGCTCTTTGCTGGAGGCACAGAGTGTGTTTTAATTAAGCAGGGACTCCTGGGAACAAGTGGAGTGTCTTAAGCAGACCTGTGGATGCCCAAACTATTTTGAATAATTTTTAAAAGGTTCCCTGCAGACCTGCTGCAGTGCTTTTCCACCACATTTCTGTAAAGAAAAATGGCTTTCTGGAGTTTGTTTTAAATTTGCAGAGTGCTCTTCAAACTATCCATTTTATTAAGGCAAATGTTGCAATCTGCTAGGAGGGAAATTTGCAGATGAATTTGGGGCAAAATAAAAAAATTAAGTAGGCAACAAACAAAAAGAATCATCAAGATCTTTCACCAAAACAACAAACATAAAACAAAAAACAGCCCCTGAAATTCGGAGGAGTGGCTGGAGGAGTGTAGACTGTGGAGGGTCACTGACTCAACTGAGTGATTGATTTTCTGGGTATCATATATCTACTGTTCTATTGTAAATCAATAAATGAGTTCCCCCATCCAAGCATGTTCAGACACTGGACAACCCTGAATGGGCTCAAAAAGACACGTCTTCCCAGTTAATACCTTGTCTGCTGTGAAGAGATAAGAAGAAAGACCTTTAAGTAAAATAAAACTACACTGAGTGAAAATGGAACTACATTGAGTGACAATGGATAAGAAGAAGACAGATACAAGCCTCACTAAATTGAAATACAAAGTTACAGAAACCTCTGCTATATTAAAGATTTTCTAAATCCTTGGAATTCAACAAACCCATTGTAACAAAAAGCACTCCAGTCTTTGCTGACTTTCCACCTTTGCCTTCCTTTAATGGTCTTTTTGTCAGCATACCAAGCCCAGCAATGAGCAAAATCATCCCTACCAACCAATCATAGGCAGCTGGCAACAGCACAGGTTTTTAGCTGTTCAAATGTCCCATTCTTAAGCCTCTGGTCTGACAGATATGAGCAATAAGAAACAGCGCTGGTCTCAGAGCAGTTTCCGCTACGCTGTACAGAGCATATCAGAGCATATCAGAGCAAGACTGCAAATCTGCTCAGCTGCTCCCACCCTTGGAGATGTTTTCCATAGTTATATAAGATATGCGAAAACCACAACTGGTCTTAGGTCAGCACTTTTACCCTGAGAAAGTGTACACATGCAGAGCAAGTTCATCAGCGCAGCTTTTGCGCTGGATAAGGCACATTGACTCCATGCTTATGGGGAAGCTATTGGGATGACTTAAGCTGTAAGGAGCCATTAGAGGCAGTCCTGGCCCGCGGCTGTGACATTTACCCAGGTTCATTGTGCCGTATTTACTTCAGCAGACCTGCCAGCCTGATTTGGCTCCTAGGCAAGAAGCTGGGTCACCAGGATAAGAATATGAGCGAAGCAGTCCATCATGCTGATGGAAAACTTTCACAAATGCCAGTTAAAGTAAAAAGCCTTTATTTGCTAATTTGGTCACTGTTCAACATTAAGAATAATCAGCAGTATTTATTAGCAGAGCAACAAAACCGACTCATTTCACAGAGTGAGCAGGCAGCCTGTACAGTGCTAGGGTGTCGCACCTCATCAAGGCCTGCATTTGTACAGTCATCCAGGATAAATAAACCTCCCTAAATGCCTGTTGTCTCCCTGTCAACTTAAGTGACAATAATTACCTCAGTCCTAATGATTCAGACATCTGCCAAGCTTCAAAAACAGTAATTAGGCCCATAAAGAATCAAGGCATGTGGCAGGTATTTTCTCTGTACTGTGGAGCTCTGCTGAACATTTGCCAAAGATCTGTATGTGTGTGAATTTTACAGGTATGAAAAAATAGGTGGACTACTCCAAGCGTATATATTTATTGTGAAGCATTAAAATACTGTTGCTCACAATATTGGCCATGACATATTGGCATGACATTCACAGCACATCCTGAGAAAAGAACCAAATGAACAGCCAAACAAAGTGGTCTCCCTGCCTGCTAGGTATTCACTGTAATACAGGTTAGCAAGGGTCATAAAGTACAAGGCCTTTATTAAATGGTTGTAAACGATAGCTCCTTACCTTAGCAGTTATGGTCAATACTTCTCAATGTATTAAATACAATTCAAAGTCCACCGCTGTCTAGTGTCTGTGGTGTAATGCTAATTAACTTTACAATTAGCATATAATATTTTTCTCCGTTACAAAGTGTCATAACATAAATTGAATCATAAAATAGTGATGGCCATTGTTTGCATGATAATGGCTAGTCTTTTCAGACATGCTAGTAATAGTATGTCATTATTAATTATTATTATTATTGGACTTTTAATTTGAAATATGAAAAGGGCCATATGAATAAATTTGGCTTGCTGTCTCTTTTTGTAAGTGTACAAGTTTGTGTCAGTCATGCAGTAACCCCATACCAGAGGTCAGTGGTCAGCCACTGCAGGTAGGATATTTTTGGTTGTAACACTGTTCTCAACCCGGCACTGACACAGACGCACATAAGGACTACGAGAACACACCGCTGTGTGTGACACACTCACACCAGCGGGCCACTACCATGACAGCGTCACTGCCAGGCTGAGAACCGACCGCCACCCACATAACATCTAGTCGGCAGCAGTTGTGTGGTGAGAAACTGACAGGTGAAGAGGGTTAGCTGATGCACAGATGGACCAGGCAGGGATTGTGCACCTCTAAAACACTCAATAAAATATGTGTACCTAATAAAGCGACTGGTGGGTGTCGAGAGAGGTAGGCATTTTTAATAAAGTGGGTGGTGAGTGTTTATATATACACGCCGTGTATGTTCTGTAGAAATATGTGCGAAGAGTAAAACATTTTATGAAAAGTAACATTTATTCTGAGACCTGGGAAGTACTGGAGACAACTAGCTCAACTTACACAAATACTGTCTCGCCACCTCTGTCCTGTAATATAGAAAACACACAAGGGCAGCATATCACCTATGCCGTGTGGGGGAAAGGCTCTGTGTGGAGGACTAATGGCTAGGGTGTGTGGTATGTGGACATCCATCTGTACATGGATGTGTGTGTGTTGGGACTGACTCTCTCAAGGGACCGTGCTTTTATACGGTCGTCTGTGGCCCAGATCGAGGCAGCGCGTGTGAAGCCTCTGGTTGGGACAGAGTGACAAGAATGGCAGCACAGGGGAGACTGAATAATGCATGACCCCCACCCCCTCCACCCTCAACAGCTGAGCACTGTACCGACAATGCACTGAACCGGGTGCTATCGGCAGACTGGCCAGCCGTGCATGCGTGTGTGTATCTTTGTGTGCATACGTGTGTGTGTGTGTGTGTGTGTGTGTGTGTGTGTGCTCATATCCTGGATAATAACAGTTCAGTCAGTTGTGGACCAGATTTCAGGACACACATTAAGCCCAGTAGGCCTGAGTGGATTACTCAGGGTATATAGTAGATTTCTCAGGGTATATAGTGATCCAAGGCTGGGTATTATGTGAGTATGGTAAACCAGCCCCAGATCTTAGAGAGGGTAGACCAGCTTTGCAGTGTGTGAGCTCCCAACGAGGACTGCTGTCAAACAGATATTACAGGAGAGGAGGAGACATTAGGGAGGTTGGACAGAAAAGCAAGTGTGACTCACAGCACTAAGTCTGTCCAACTTTGCTACGGACGTATATCCCCATGAGACACACCTCCCCCCGCATATACAAAGCACTCACAGTACGATTCGTATCTTAGAGTAGGAGTAGTAGCAGGTCTGGAAGAGGATGGCTCTGCCACACTTCATGGGCAAAGCTCCCTCTGAGGTGTACCTGCACTGGCACACTGCATGGGGCTGAACGGCAGAAACGCTGAACAAAGCTCAACACACTGCGTCACACTATCCAAACGGCCCAATTCAAGCTCACTGCAACCCCCAGACGAATTCACTCACTGCCGTAATGTGGCACTCGAAATACAGCCGGGTCGGCTCTGCAGGTGCACTAATAACTGCAGAGCCTTATTCTGGAAGCCTTATTTTCCCAGTATTTCCCATATCCGGCTTTAATGATCCATGTGACGCGGAACAGTGGAGTCACACTGCTTCTATGTTCAGAGAGAGAGGATGCTATCAACTTGTTTACTGACTATGTAAACAAGTGAATGAATGCAGAATACAGAGGAAGGTGTGTGTGTGTGTGTGTGTGTGTGTGTGTGTATGTGTGTGTGCATGTCAGGAAGAGAGAAACCAAGTCAACAAAAGATGAACTATTCCAAAATCCTAAACATGTTAATCAGATATTGCTCACAAACAAACCAACAAGAAACAAAAACAAGAAAATGGCCGCCCTGACCCCATACACACATTCTCCACCGAGAAACACACAGCCAGGGAGGATGTGTGCAGAATTTAAAGCAAACAAAAGACACCAATTACACTTCCATTACCACCCTCTTCTATATAATTACCAGTCTCTTACGTAAGAGCCCTATTAAAACAGGTGTGGGTGTGATGCCCCCAGTGCCAGCAGCCCTGCTGGGGGAGCAGGACCATGACCTGCTGATCAGGGAGCATCGTGGCACCACCCACCCACTCCATCCAGGAGAGCAGCTCTGGGGTTAACACACGGGGTCAAAGAGGGCTCTTAAAAGCATTTGAATTGGGCATATGGAGCTTCAGAGAGCGAGGAAAAAAACAAAAACATGAAAAATGCTTTTGCCTTTAAAACTGCCTGTAGACTCATGGACTGAGCAGTCAGAGGAATGGTGTCAATGTAGCAGTTATTAATGGCGTGTGAAGAAATGCTGGTTTTGTAATTTGTTGAATTTTTTGGGTAGTAAGAACAGTTGTACAGCACATCATACCCATAATACCCAGTACATCATACCCATAATACCCAGTACATCATACCCATAATACCCAGCACATCATACCCATAATACCCAGTACATCATACCCATAATACCCAGTACATCATACCCATGCGCCAGAACGTACATGCTGGCATCCCTGCATGGTGCTGCAGAGGGAGTTTAGCTGTCAGAGACCTGTGTTGTGCGTTCTTGTTCTTCTCCAGTGCTCTGCTACTGCACCACAAAAAGGACTCTAATAACAACTCTGTGATGGAAAAATTCTGACATAAAAGCTGAAGCTATTTCTATAAAAACTTCTACCTGTCCCCAAAAATAGTGCTCCTACATGGAGCAGGAGATCTCCAAAACTGTTTAAACTTCGGTTACTTTAAAAGAATGTAACACACTCTATTGATTCTCCATGTGTGACCCTAAAAGTCCACTCAGAAACATGCCACATCTAATATACGGCCCTGAGGTGAATGGAGCATTTCATTTTGCAACATTATATACCCTCTATTTGCATGTGCAGAGAGCAGAGTGGAAGGCTATGGCAGCACCAGGGAAAACAGTTATTTGCATTCGCTTAGCAAATTGAGCCTCCAGGATATGAAATTCGATTCACAGGCCATCAATCTGACACAGCTCAAAAAGAAAGATGGGGGACAATGCCGGACTCAAATGGACTTATTTCTAAAAGTTGGGGACAAATTAAATTGCACCGGGGCCTCATGTTGCAGCTACTGTGGTTGAAAGTGAAAATCTGTTACAGTGTTGCACCCATCTTCTAGTAGTCTCCACACACTCGCTCATCCTTCCCCTCTCTCTCTCTCTCATTAAAACTAGTATGGAGTTGCTCCCAAGAGAGAGGCTTAAAAATAACTGCATGCTAGCAACACATCAAACAGAAACTATTTTTCTTTAACAAGGTGTTTTATAGCAAGAGATTTTTTTTTGTCTTATATGTAGATGCTAAATGGGCACTTAAACACAGATGCTTGTTTAGACACAGTATAAATATTTTCCTTGATACGCATAAAGGAACATCAACAAAAAGGTGTTTGTTGATGTTCCCCTTTGTTCAAAGATTTTGTGCATAATCACAAAAAACAAATGAGTCTAAAGATACTGGTTCAAAAACAATTTGGATTTGGAAGCAATGCACCACACGCACCACAGTGAGAATCTCTTGTTCACAGTAATCTCCAAATTATAATAATAATGCATGAAATGTATTTTTTCCATGAATGGTTTAACTTTCCACTGAACCCTTCTCTAATGGTGACCTATCTAAAGGACATGGAATATTCATGAAGATAAAAAGGGAATTTGCATAATGAGACTTATCTAAAATCAATTAGCACATACATTTACAATCGTAGGGCCATTTACAATTAGCATAAAAATACGTCTAAATCAAATTACCAGAAGAGCATGGATGTTCATTTAGAAGTGTGTTCATTTAAAGTTCATATTAAAGCTTGACAAGAACAACAGTCCAGTGAACCACATACCAAAAAAAACAGAACTTAGGGCAAATCTAGTATTTTAAAAGTAAAGTCGAATATTAATGTGTAACATTCTGTCCTTCGGCTGTCACTCGTGGCCTGGCCAACTCAGCAGAAGTGCTGAAACACGAGCAGAAACCCTGTACTGGGTCCACTCCGGCGGTTCAGCCTGAGAGCTCCAAGTGTTGGAGGCTTGGACTGCCTGATAAAAGACTGCATTAAAGGAAGATTTGGCCACCTGGAGGGAGTGCATCTTCCAAGCCTTGCCGTGGTTAGTGTTCTTCAGTCTCATTAAAATGGAATATAGGAAGCAAAGAGGAAAACAACTGGGCCTTTTTCATGTTAATTGTACTGTGAATATTTATCACGTAACAAATCTGAGTTGATTATGACATTAGCTGAAAGCTGTGTAGAGCACATGCTTAGCCTGTGCTTAGCCTGTACATAGCATATGTACATAGTCTCTTTAGTCTTTCATTCTAAAGAGAATCTGACCAGCAACAATGGTATTCAACAGGCATGCTTTACAGTATTATATTCACTACCATTCAGTTACTATATAGCCATATATATGTTATTCACAAATACAGGTATGTTATTTGCAGTTAGTCACTTCATCAAAAGCAGCTTGCTGGACTTTTAAATGGCATTGGTTTAAAAGCAGCATGGCACCCAGGTGATACTGCCAAGCTGAAGCACTCAACACAAAGATATGGTTCAGCCACACTTACCATCCTTATCAGCTCTCCGGAATATCTGCAAAGAAACCAAAAGAGCCGCTGTTATTATCCGGTTATTAGAGTTAATTCCCATTGCTGCTCCTGCTATATTTCAGACCATAACACAGCAACACCCACAAACACAGCCCATCGGCTGCACCACTTTAATGACACGTACAGTTCATATACCTTGGATCAATGCACCTAAGTTGTGCATGGACAGAGGTGAGGGCCTGTATAAGAGAATCCTGATTACTCTGCTCACTCACATGTGAAATAGAGCACTAAAGTCAGACAGCTATGAAGAAAGAAATCATTATTTTTAAGATTTTCATTCACCATTGGATGATTTTGTAGCACTGGGTGATGTCATTCTTAAACTCCAAGGCTTTGTGTTCATCGTGACGAGAGATTCCCCAGCACCAAGAACCCCTGGTTCGGGGCCTGCTGTTCCTGCTTATGTGGGCTTTTCAGTTTGCGCACCCATGTGCAGTAGAGTGGCTGCTCATGTGTGTGCTTGTGTTTCCTGCTTCTCCGTGGGTCTAACTCTGTACTCGGCTGATAGCATGTGTACTTCATACTTCATTCCTTATTCTGCACTCACTTTCTGTTGAGAAACCCAGTGAAGTCATATGGAAAAAGAAAAAACAAAAATCTAGTGGAAAAGTGAAAAATAAAAACAAAACAAAAAGTGTATCTCAGTAAAGACACTTTGAAATTTTACTTTAGAAAATAAATCAAATGAACGAGTCAATCTCTCTCTTTTTTTTTTTTAAGTGCAACTTGCCATCTGCCATGTCTTCTCTCAGTAGCCTCCTTATTACCTTATTAACTGAAAAGCTAAATAAACACCCTCATACATCTCGTTTATAGTTCCAGATAACAGACATTTCACTGCCTCCTCCAGGTGCAGGGACCCCATGTTTTTCTCTGCCCCCACAGGTGAAAGGCAGTGTGTAATGGGGGATCCTGGAGCCCTGCTCAGATCAATACAATTTATGTTACACGGTCATTAAAAACCATGAAAACACGTTGGATTGAATCAGAGGAGAAGATCCTCGCTGGGCTGAAGCTTCAGGATCATCCCTGGTTATCAGATGCCTGACTGCTACGGTATGGTATGGTAAGGAGACGTGCAAGACCATGAAATTAAACCTACCAGAATATTCTGCAAATCTGGAGTGTCATGATCAAAAAAACATTTGAAATCCAAAGCTACTTCAAGGGCCTTTAATGTTAATCTCTAAAACCTCAATCTTTTTGTTTAGCTATTAATCTTAAAGCAGATTATGAAAGGTTTGTTGTTATAAGACTGAGACTCGGGACCCATAAGAGGATGTGAAGTTTAAAAGGATTAAATCATTTTAGAAAATAACAATGAACAAAATGGCTGCTCCTTGAGAGGACTCTGAAACATGAGGGCAGGACTTCACACTGGCACGGACACAGAGGGCCACAGCTGTAGTGCATCAAGCTTCCATCTTTGCGTCTCCTATAAAAGGACAGGCGTAGAGTGGTCGACCCGACACATTCAAACCAAACGGAGCTGCCGGCTGGCCGAGCGCGTGCCAAATTGCACCAGAATTGGATGTCGGTAGGCGAAGGCCAGTCTGATCACGCATTCGTCAGGCTTGACGTGCAGGCAGAAAATGTAGGTGAGCCAGTTTGGTTTCTCTTCAGAGGAGTGATTACTCCCTGACAGGAAAAGGGGGACAACAACCATAAAGTGAAAAGGGCTAATGTAAAATACAGAGACATGAAATGACATGAAAAGACTGTCATTCATGAAAAAGGTTTTAACACCCCCTTACACAGATGTTCAGTCAAGGCCCTCAGCACCTTAAGCTACTAAGCCAGTCTTATTTAAAATACTTGAAACAGAACACTACTTCGTCAACAGATCACAGCGATGCTGTACTTTGTTATTCTGCAAGTATCAAAGCTTCAGCGCAAAACCAAATTCTCATGATAACTGATTGAACTGCTATTAGAAATTAAAGCAACTACTCTTATTACACTGATCAGAAGGGATGGAAAGAAAAGAGACTGAATATAAAATCACTCCCTCATTAATTGTGCAGTAGGTAGTACTTAGAATAGCAGTAGGAGATCATAACAAATTGGTCTCAATCCTTTAATTCGAGTCATTGACCAACATTTGACACACTGACTCTTCTCTCTTTCAAAAGTGGCTTTTAAATTGTCCCACCCACAGGCTGTCTCTCACTGAATTTTTAGTGATTTTACAAAAATCTACACCCTACACCTTCTGTATGGAGTAAGTGGGTTAACTGAGCAACAGAACGAGGCTGTATTTTCTGGGTAATATAAGATCATCATGGGGAAGCCTCTGCTCCTGCCTTCATCTCCTGCAGCCAGTGAGACACCTTACAGGCAGAGTGTAATCACCACTCACTCCAGACTGCTACAGTGGGAGAGTTAGCACAGAGAGTGAGAGACTGGGGAGACAAAGAACAGAGAGAGAGAGAGAGAGAGAGAGAGAGAGGTGGAGGAAAGGGAGGAGAGTGAGGAGAGAAAGAGAGAGGGCTGACAGGCATAGAGGAGGCTGAAGGAACACTGAATGTTAGTGGAGAGGAGACTGAAGATGAATCTACAAGAGAGGGGGATGGGAGTGAGTAACTGAATATGAGGTTCCTTATATCAGATAGACTGATATTAGAGGAATAAAAAAGGTAGAGATGAATTAAAAGCCAATGATAGATGATACATGCTCCTTTAGAACTGCCCTATTTCAGTCTAAAATGTGGACTGAAGTGTCCACTTAGATACTTTATTTCATTTCACTCTCTAAAGTTGCCATAGTGTGTCCTAGCTGTAATCCAGTTTACTAACCAAATGGCAAAGCTGTCAAAATTTCAAAGATCCCACCTATATGCAGCTGTCAGTAAATGTCACATATAGTCTGCTGATGGAAACCATCTATTTACATTTACCTCTGGATAAACACTGCAGTCCTTGCAGAGTAACATAAGAGGTCACAGAAGTTTGGAAAATACCTTTTTACAGTTCCCTTCAGTCTATACTGAATCAGTTGATGTGACCATATTGAGAATAAGATACAGTGAGAGAAGTACTTTGAATGTGTCATTATGGCAGTGTGAGCCACATCCAACCTAAATAAGAATCCAATGGGGTGACAAGATTGCAATTCCACATCAATAGTCTATTCGGCTGTGTTTACAAGCCTAGCCATGATGAACAGCTTGGTAAATAGGAATTGTCCATTAACTTCTAGCTCTAGACTAACAGCAATGCATAGCCCACCCAGCTCTGAAGCAGAGCCTCGTAGAGATTCCAGAGCAAGCTTAGCAAAGGCTGCATGCAGGTAATGGAATCCACCCATGAGGTAGGAATGGAAATCAATTCCCTCAGAACCACCTGTGCTCCCCAGTGTGAGTGGAGAGCAGTGCTCACCCCCCCCCCCCTTTTTTTTCCCTCACTACCCCTTTTTTCTTCTTCTTTCTACTCCTCCCTCTTAGTTTTCCTCCCTCTTTCTTTCCCTCCCACTTTCCCTCCATCCTTCTCATTCCTTCCCTCTTTCCATCACACTCTTTATTCTCAACTCTGCCTCCTTCCCTCGCGTTATTTCTCTCTGTCCCTTCTGTGCCACAGATATGTTTTTCATCTAGTGTGATTGAATATTTCTGGGGTACAATTATGCCTCTAGTCTTTTAAGGGAGTTCTTTTGTTAATTGTTTTTTATGCACTACTTAATGTATTAGTACCTTGTATTTTGGTCTGGATTTGAACTACTTTTTTCTCTAGTAGCATAGGGTTTTAAAAGCGATTCGTGGATCTCAAGAGAACATCATACGCATAATAATCGAATACCGATGAAAAAAACCGAGGCAACACTTTGACCCACTAAATCAATACTGCTGAGACCTCGGCTCGACAGCCAACCACCAAGCTTAATTGCCGCGCTTCACTGGAAAAGCTTAATAAATAATTTAAGTAGAGAGTGTTTGTCAAACAATGGTAGTAGGAAATGATAAAATTATCAGGAAAAAATGCTTCAATAGAAATCTATTCAGAGTGCCATTGTGTCGTAAGCCTTGTTTAAACATATTAAAATTCAACCAATCTAAAATGACACACGGTGTTAACTGGTTTGTGATAATATTTCGTTCTTTCCGACGGCAGATGCTGCTTTTACCATAAGAGTGCGCGTCCGCCTTTGGATACTGCTGCGGTTGTGAGTTATATAGACGATTATAGTTATCTAAGTTGCACTTTTCACATTGAACTTTGATTAAGATATGAATATTTGTGTGTCGTCTATACAGGGAATGTTAGCCCGTATTATTCTACTGGCAAAGCAAAAGCCTCGCTCCAGAAAACCAAGCTGCGGCGAAATGACAACAGGAAAAGACGGGCTACATAAAACAAAGTTAAGTCGGACGCTGAAATTTCTGTTATCATTACCTTAGTTATAGCAGAAATTCTGGACAATTATGTACATGAGAAGAAACAGGTTAATGAGTCTAACCCAATACCGCTCAAATCTCGGCAAAACATTTATCATTGGAAATAAACATAGGCCTAACTTAAAATCTTTACACTGACTAGCACATAACCACTTACGTCCAATATGACAGAAATGCCTTTTCGTGGCTCCGGTGCGAAGAACTGCTCCTGGGCGACCGCCGCCTCTTCCTTCACATATTCCCGAGTTGAGATGCTTTTATTGTCGCTCATCTTGGTGACTATCCAGCGGACAAGCCCGTCTATTCCACCGGGCTGGGTTCCGCTGTTTCCGGACTGTGCAGCCGTCGCTGTCTCGCTGTCCTGAGCCCCGGGTTTGGGCTGGTCTTTGCTGTCCTGTGCCCGGAGTTTGGGTTGTTCTTTGTGGAGCAGTTTGTGGACGCCGTCCCTGCAGTAGCGCGCTGCTTGCTCACACATCCTTTTGCAGCGGAGCGTTCATGCTGCGCGCTATGGGGGCAATCCCTCCCTCCCCTCTGACATCATCGGACATCCCAAAAACACACCTCTCCAAGATACACACCCCTCCAAAACGTGCAACTGTTAATGGAGTGACATAAATCACATTCTTCTTCTGAAATTCTCAAATTACTCGCGATTTTACGCACTTTATAGTATCAGCAAATAAATGTTTCTTTTATTTTCATTTGATTGTTACTATTTGTCAACACTCCCGTTTTGTAAAGTTTTATGCTTAAAATATAAAACCAGGAACGTGAAAATATAGGTCTTCATTCAAATTAAAAATCCCTAGTTCTGGTGCGTAGATCAGCGTTTACTGCATAACTTCATTACCAAACAGTATCGTGAGTTCTGTGGATGGAACATTGCTTCAATAATGCACTGATGCTGTATAATAAACTAAAGCCTCGCAGAGCCCAATGCCACCTTCCTGTATGTCACCCAAACAATACCAGAGCAGTATTGAAGTAATGAAACAAGTGCTCTAACCTAGCAATGCAAAGCTAAGACTCCTCATGCACATAACAAAAGTTAATAAAATGTACCTGTTTTTAGCATATACTTTATACTGGCAAAGTAACTCTCATCCTAACTATAGTTTATACACACTGCTCTCAAATATACTGTACCTGTATGTAGTCTGGGAAAATACACACCAAACTAAAGCCAACTGAATGGATGCCATCACTCCTGAACCAAATGCTCTGCCAGCAGATCCACACTGTAGACAACACATAACCCCAGCAGACCATTTTCATATTACTTGGCTAATGTCCTACAAATTGTAACCAATAAAACAATTTTAATGGTTGGACATAATGCCAAAGACAAACTGGCAAAAGAGGTTATTAACCCATGTTTTGGTGTTATATCAGAATATGTCCTCAGGACAAGCATTTACTAAAATACCGTTGGCAACCACTGGGAAACCACTGGGAAAGCCATAATTAAAGTAGTAACAGCAAGCAGAAGAAAAAAAAAACATATGAAGATATAATATGGATTCTGTATTAATCAAAAAAGTGAGATCCATATTTGACCCTGCAAACACCCCTGCCACACACACACACACACACACACACACACACACACACATATACATACATATTGTTCATGTCTTAAATGATGCAATGCACATATCTGTGATTTGTGACTGACTAGTAACTGTAGGCAGTATAGGGGCTGATCCACTGGGCTTGGACCTAGTCTGCTGTTTATTAACAAAGAGTTAATCTACGGCATTCTGCAAAACCTATTGGTTGAGGATCTGAGATTTCATCTGTCTACACTGAGAGGAAACCTGGTAGCTCAGCCATTTCAGGTGGGGTTCTTTCTCACTCCTGTGACACCCCTCATTACCTTAGCATCTCTATAAATGACCTTTTAGGAGTTGAAAGGCTGTTAAAAGGCTCCCCAGTTCTGCCCTTTGCCAGAGGTGATTAAGTCATCCCTACAAAAAGGCCCCTTTATTTAATTGGCACTGGGAACAACCCCCTCCCACACACAGTTTGTGTTCCTATAGCGAGGCATTTAGCCCAACAGCAACGTGAAGCTGAAAATATGTTTCTTTAATGTACAGCGACTGGTGACAGAACCTTTTTCCCGCTTTTCCTCACGAAGCGTAGCGCAGGTAATTACAACAAGTCATAATCTCTTCTCTTCAGCTGTGGTGGGAACACCACCCCCTGCTGTCTCAGAGAGGCTGTTACAGCTCGTTTCCTGCCTTGTTGTGCAATCTAGCGCAGCGGTGTACCGCCCATGCACCTACAGAGCCGGGAAGGCCCTTAGCAGGTGAGCGGTTGCTCTGGTTACCAGAGTGATAGTCTCTTCAGCCCAGCTCTGCAGTGCCCACCGGGCACCGGCATCCTCTGTGGAGCTCCTCCCATCTCTGGCAGCAGACGGGTGTGCTTCCCTGCTGTTGGTCCTGACCTCTTTCACCAACAGAGCCATTTGGTCTTGATTACCCTGTAAATGGCTTATGGTCCCTGGTGGATGCATTAAATGCATCCCTTGGCTGATAAGAGGAAACTCTACCAATGTTAAATCAGTTGGAAGATTCACAACTGCAAGACCATTCAGGCAGTTAGAAATAATTTTACTTTACTTTAAACTTACTTCATACTCAAATCTTTATAGCAGATATAATAAATGTACCACACTGGCATAAAGACTAGATTTTTCAGGGATCTGGCAATTTACCAGAAGCAGTTCGACATTATCACATTGCCAATTGACCTACTTAATTGTCTGGGCTCAAGAGGATGTTTGGAGAGGACGGCATGGCGAACAAACTGCTGAAAAATTGAGAGCCAATTTACACTGTGGCCCTGTGAGGACCACAGTTTAATGTCAGGCTGTCCTTGCTTTGCCTGCACTCGCCCACTCTCTCATTAAAAACACTCCCACAGACCAGGAAGGGTCTCCCAGACTCAAAAGCTCTGAATTGTACCAAAGAATTAAACTCACAGGCAAACAAAAAGGAGAGAAAACGATTCACTAAGCGCTCTGGCTCATGTTGTAGATGTTCGTTCCGCACACACGTGTGCACAAGCTCGTGCACGCACACATACACCAACACACAAGCACACAGTTTTTCCTGAGAATAGTGGAGAGAATATAATCTTTTGCATGTCAGATCATGTAAAAGGTGTAAAGGGCAGTAAGGCCACCTCCTGGTGGACTTCAGTAGGACTCTGTAGACGTACAACTACTAAAGCCTTCATACTTTACTTCAGCTTATGTCTAGATTATTGTATGCAAGTGACAATCATTTATTAAAACAAATGCAAATGACATGAATACAAGACTTCTTTAACTGAATATAAATTGCACAAGCATGGACAAAAAATACAAATTTAAATGCATCTTTTTTTTAAACTAAAGTTGTGTGTGACTCTTAAATAAACTCTTATGGTGAATTATGGTAATAGTGAGTAGTAGGTTTGTATTCCTGACAATAGCATTATAACATCTTCTCTCTTTGAGGAAGCTCTGGACAGATGCCCTTGAGATAGTACACCCAGGAGAGGACCTGTCCGTGGCCTTCTGATCGTGGGCTAGAGATGGTCAGCTTTCCTGTGCAGGGGCCCGTGGAGCCTGCTGGTGGGCCCTCAAAGCTCACCAGTATGTTATGGATCTTTTTGGAGCGGATGGAGTCTACACCCTTGATGGTGAAGGCCGGGTTGTCTACTTGGAAAGAGAACGCGGTGGCCTGCGGGAAGATGTTCTTGAAGGGGATGGAGATGCTGGAGCCGGCACGGATGGCCAGGGGGCCCTGGGCTTTGGGGGGAAGGCAGGTGCCATACAGCGGGAAGATATACTCTCCGGCAAAACTGGATGAGAGTGTAAGTGTGCCCCGCACCTCGCCCAGCTGGGAGGGCTCAAAGTAGACCTCCACACTCACATCAGTGCCTGCCTGGAAACCTGCTGCTGCTGTTATGTTCTTCTCCACAATGAAATCTGGACAGTCGGTCTGAAAGAGACATTTATTAAGGTAAGAGGAGGTGTTGCAAAAATAGAGGTTAAAACCCCATTTACACTAGTCAGGTAATCACGAATCACTTGGACTACAGTTTTAATTTGCCTGTGCAGTACAAGCAGGTAAAGATGCAATGCAGTAAAGACTATGCAGAATATTACATCGCATCTAGAACAACCCCACAGTAACACGAAGGACTGAGCAGAACACTCCAAACTTATTTTTGATAGAGTTTCTTTAAATCCTGTAAAAAAGGATAACAAAAAAAAGGATGTACCTTGCAGGTGTATTCGGCCTTGGCGCGGGAGTAGTTGGTGAACTTGGCGTTGAGGTAGTGGCCGGCGCCCAGCGGTGCTTGGAAGTAGAGGGCTTTCTCCGGAGGGGCAGGGAGGGCTCGCTGCAGCAGCTCGTAGTGGAAGAAACCCAGCTCGGTGTTATGCAGTGTCAGGCGTGTGGTGGATTCGCCAGGGCGCAGGGGCTGGTACTCGAACGTCAGCGTTCCCTGCGAGATCCAGCAAGAGCGAAAGGTAGACAAGAAAGAGAAACACTTTGGTTATAGTCCTTTGAAATTTAAAAACTAATTCTAAAAGCTTTGCTTTTCCAACGATGTGTTGCTTTTATTCTGTACTGATTAGGAATGAAAGGAAAGCAGCTGGGTTTCTGCCACACAAGCTTGCCTTTGGTGTACTTAAACCTTCAACTTTGCAAATTGACAATAATCTACCTTGATAACAGAACAAAACTAGGAATACAGCATGTACCTATTAAATACTTTGATCAATTATGATCAATTACAGAGCAAAGACAAAAGAATATCTTGATTAGCCACTATGAAGTTGCACTAAAGTTCCTAGTTCCTTTGTTTAGCATTATGCTCTGCATTCTGGACCTACACTGAACCCTCCTGCCATCAGTCTTTACAGCTTCCAAAGGAGCTCTGAAGGGAAGAGCACTGTGTGGTAAAAGGAGCCCCTACCTTAGAGAGTGCAGGTATGGAGAGCTGGGAGGGCACGCTCACGTCTGCACTGCGGCACTCGACGCTGAACACCAGGCTCGTGGGTAACGGGTTGTCCACCTTCACGCAAGCCGAGGTCGTGTGCCTGGCTGCCGTCACCATCTCGATGGTGCTGATCACCCCTGGAGGCGTGGCCTTGAAACCGAGGCAGTAGAATAGATACTCACCTGTGATCTCATTCTTAAAAGTGACCTGTGGAATAAGGCAGCGCAGTGAGTCAGGCCAGCAGAGTGCGTGTTGGACTCAATAGGAAAACGCAAACTGCTAACGTGGCTAACAGTGTTTTAAAACCAGCAGACAAGCTTACGATCATTCTTAGCAACGTTAGCTTTTTGGAATATTACTTTGTATTGATTTCAGCCGTCTTAAATAGACGGTTGAATTAGCACAGAATGGAGTGGGTCTGGGAACTTGCTTTGGCATGGTACTGGCCCTCTCTATAGCTGAAGAAGGAGATCTTGTAGTCCCGTTTGGCCAGTGCTGGTACGTCCACGTAATCCAGCCCCTTTAAGGAGACGGTGCTGTCAGGCCGCTCAGGCTTCACCATCTCTACTACAGCATGGAATCTGCATGACACGTGCACAACATACGTGACACAACCATATCAACCACAGCCAGAGATAGAGATGAGCGCTGTGACTCATCATCTGGACTTACAGTTTTATTAACAATCACAGTAATTATCCCAGAGATCATCCCAGTGAGGTCCATACTGTAAATATGTGTGAGGAGGATTCTGTAGAGCAGTGTGAGTGTGTTTGTGTGTGTGTGTGTGTGTGTGTGTGTGTGTGTGTGTACCTCTGAGGTTTGGGTAGCCAGTTGTGCACAGGTACTATCTCTGTGTAGGGCGTCTTGCTGGGGACTTCACGGCTGATGGTGCCCACAGCCTTAGGCGGGTCTGCCGTGCCCTGCAGGCTGTAGAGCATGCCCGAGCCGTCGGGGAGAGAGAAGAACACGGAGCCCTGGGCCACACACCAAAAGGATGACTGGCATTTAGGTCAGTTTCTTATTGACTACAAATGCAGTAAATGCAGACCAGAGTTTTTCAATTACTTTGCTGCACAAGTAGTCTGAAATAGCTTTAAAGAGTAGAGAAATTTATCCTTCTTATTAGCCTAGTTCTTATTAACCTAGTTCTTGGTATAATGTCAATCATAATAATTTCAGGATTTGTTGCCTACTTTAACATAAAAAACCAGAAGGTTAGAGAGTTTACCAGGTGCTTTCTGCCCTCTGTGGTCATAACCATTGGCTTGTAGGTAACCTCGTAGGCCTTGTTCTGCTGGTTGGGCTCGAGGATGAAGGAGGGTGAGGCGCTCCAGTACTCGCCCTCAATCACTGGCTTCAGGCTCCACCGCTGGTTAGTGCGGTTGGACAGAGTGAGAGACTGAGTGCACTGTCCACGAACTGGGCACACGAAGTTCAGTACCTGCAGACAACAGCGAGGAGCATGAAGCCAATCGTTCGCTTCCACAAACGGCCATGATGTGGTAACAGGCACTCATTACGGGTTTTCACCAATGGAGAGGTTGGATAAAGCAATTCAATTTTACCTAGTAGTAATACACTGTGCTAATGTTGCGGCAGTCTAAGGGTCACAGGTAATAAACAAGCATCGTCACTGTCAGTCCCCATGTGGACTGGCACGAGTCCTACCTGACTGGCAACTGGGGCAGCAATGCAGGAGCCAGCCAGAGTGAGAGTCACAGGCTGGCCTCCCTCTATGGAGCAGCAGAGGTTATCGTAGCACAGGTCCTGCTTCACCTCCACAGGAGAAAAGGTCACCTCCAGGGACACCTCCATTCCTGGGCAGATATAGCCCTCGGCAGGGCAGATACTGAAGTCTGGAGGGAAGCATTTAAGATCCCACTGGAACCTGAGAGGAACACATGCAGAAGATGTTTAAAATGAAATACATGATGGAGAATATTTTTGATGTGATTAGAAACCCATAAATGTCACGGATAACAATTAAAACATAGTAAATTAAGTTGTAAATTAACTACCATAGGATATAATAGTCTACTTCCTGTACCACAAAACTGTAATCATAATTTATCAAAAAATAAATAAATACTTCATACTCTTGGTATTAATTATTCAAGAATACAAATAATTGTTTAGCTGACAGAAAAACCCATGATGGAAAGTGATATATAAGTTGAGATATCATTTGTTTCCATTTTTAAAATGTTGACACTACATATTCATTCATATCATAGCACAAGTATATGCCTCTAAGATATAGAGTTGATTGTTATTGTCTCTTAATGACTAATATCTGATACTGAACCATTAGTACAGTCCCCTGGGTGATGTCGATACTGTTAGCACTTTTAACTTTGAAGAAAGGCTTCACATTTTCCAGCTGTTTGTAACACTGTTAAAAGGATCTTAATGTTGCAGCTTGAGGCCAAATAGTTCCCCTGAGTGCTAAGAAACCAACCCAGTGCCAAACTCTTCAGCTCTTATAGTGCACTCAGACTTTTGAACCTTACTGTATATTACACTAATTATTATTTACTTGAACCTTTACACTATATAACCTAGTTGAAAAAAAGGAATATAATAAACCTTCAATACTCCAAACAAGTAATATCTGAAAAGAGTAGTACAGGTGTGTGTGTGTGTGTGTGTGTGTGTGTGCGCACCTAGCCCCGATATCGCCTGTGTTTTGCAGGACGATGCGTCGTGCGGTTTGGCAGCGCTGGGCCACTGCTCCAAAGTTCACATAGTCCTGATCCAGTATGACCTCCACGCCCTGGCAGCAGCCCTTCAGCACCAGCAGGGGGCGCACGGTGCCCAAACACTCCAGCTGCAGCTCTGCAGTGAAGGGAGCCATGCGCTGCCTGGGGGTAAAGAGCACCTCCACCGCATACCTTCCCCCACCACCCCGCAGAGTCACGTCCCCCTCTGGATGCACAGACAGGACCTGGGATACACACAAGATGGGGCTTTGCAATTGCTTGTTTTTCTCTGTGTGTGTGTACCTGTGTGTGTACCTGTGTGTGTGTGTGTGTGTGTGTGTGCATGTCCTACCTTAGAGTCCAGTAGAGCATGTGTAGATGAAGTTAAGAGTAGAGAAAAGGTCAGTGGTGAGTGACTGTTGTTGATCAAAGGGATGAGCCTTCTGCTCCTCTGGCCCACCTGCAGGGCTCCCAGTTTCACAACCTTCTGTTTTGGATCCTCAATGTCAATCTATGAGAGCCCGACATAGACCACACAACACCAAAAGGTCTGAGAGTTCATACCCACAACCTGTTCAAAACTGGTTAGACTGTATTGCAAACAACAGCATGAAACTCATTCAGATCTGATCAAAAATATTAAATGCCCTTCACAGCACAGCAGAGAGTTTCTCTTTCTCACCTTCATCTCTATTCCTTGTCCCAAGATCTCCACTACCTGCTTGGAACACTCATTGATATCAAAGACCACCTTCTCATGGTAGTGTACAGCTTCTCGGGGGTAGAAGGTGAAAGACACATCCATGCAACCACCAGGGGGCAGCACCTCAGGGGTAAAACCCACTTCCAGGAAAGGGGTGTTGGAGAATGAGCAGTCCACACTGTGGCAAAGAAAAAATGGTGAACATATCATTAAAATATATACTATTGTACAAAAAATGGTTTGGTACCATAAACGGTATGAGTCTTGTCTACCTGATTCCTCTCTCCCCTTTATTACTGATCACCAGAGTGTGTGTGGAAGGGACCATGCCAGCACAGAAGATGAAACTCATTCCAAAGTTGTACTTGATGAAAGAGAACTCCAGGCCAGGGAGGGAGGCCGAACCTAGCAGAGAACAGCGAAAAACTGGGCCGTCCTTCACCTAAAGGGAGGAAAAACATGGGTATGAACAAAAGAACACCGCCAAAAGAAAAATGAAAAAGATATGAAAAAGAAGATGAAAGAAAGGTGTCAAAATGAGACTGAGAGAGAGAGAGAGGAGAAGGATAGAGTGAGAGACACTTAGAATTAATCCACCTTGATTAAGAAGCCCACATCTTTGAGGTCACACTTCTGCAAGGGAAAGAAGCTGAGGATACAGCGACTTTGTCCTCCCACTGGCACCACGGCTGTTCTGGTCTCCACCTGCAGGTGGCGCTGCAGTTCTGCTGGTCCTGTTAACTTATACTGCACATCCAGGTTGTACTTTCCCGGGTTGGACACCAAAAAGGCACAGGTGGATCTATCACTCAGCTCCACCTGTCCAAAGGGAAAAAACAAAACTGAGGCAAAACCTGTCTACTCAAACCATGCAAATGGAAGTCAAACGAAAATGAAGCAATCTAAAACTGATTAAAAAGAAATAATAGCATTACAATTCAATTAAATATCAATTTTACATGGGTACAGTTGCAAAACAACATGCAGTATAGACTTACTTCAGTTTTCAGGTTGGGAAAAACCATTTGAAACCACTGAACATCATATCCTATTTCTGTGGATTAACTGGTAGCATAACTATGACAACCCATTGAAAGATCAGTAACATCAGGCTACGAATTCACCAACCGAGCAACTAACAAGGAAAAAAAACAGCATCTCCCATAGCTCACCAGCTTGAAGTCCACAAGCTGGACATTAGCGGTATGGAGCTCAGTGATGGCTCCTTCTGGACTCTCGTACTGCACACAGGCGTTCATGCTGTAAGCATCAGCCTTCACGTTCATGGTAAGGGGCTGGGTTTTTCCTCTGACAGCCACCAGCAGGTTAAATGTCACTGCTCCCTCCTGCGTGGGCGTGAAGGATATGACCAAGGGGATCCTACAGACAAACAACATGTCAAGCATTTTTTCTTCAAAAGAAAACTAGTACTGAATGTGTGGTTCTTGTGACATTATGTTGGCACAGGTGGAAGCTCAGGGTGTAAGGTGCTCACTTGTCTCTAGGGGGCACTGTCCCTGCCATGGGCTCCAGCAGCAGACTGTCTCTGAAGGCTTCAGAGTGGCGAGAGACCTCCTCGATGGCAAAATGGAAGGGCTGGTCTTCACCATTGACCACATACACAGTTTTATGGATCTTGTGACCTACATGTGCACAGATATAAAAAAATATATCACTGACATACTAGTATTTTAACCAGCTATATTGAATTAAGAGATTGTTGATTGTTGGAATGAAATAAAATAATATGCTCATTTGTGTATTTATATATAACTGTATCAGTGGAAACCTTTAGGATACAACTGTTTTCTACTCTTCACAGGCTCCCACCAAACTTTGCTACTCAATTGGAATCTCACCGATCAGCAAGCTGCCCAAATTGAGGTGAGCATGATCAATGTACACCACAGGATCGTTAGCAACGCCCATCAGCAGGAAGGGCACAGACAGCTTAAGCTCTGGGATTAGGAAGGTCCAGAAAGACTCCACAAGATCCAGTTCCTGGGCATGGAATTTAAACGAGACCTGGGGTGGGGGGTTAAAACAAACAAAATACAGCGATATGGTTTCAATACATTCACATTCACTGCTTATAGTATGTGTGCAATTAGGCAGATTGTATTGTAAACCCATACATCCACTTTCTTGCCAGGCTGAATGGTATTGTTTGGTGTGAGACAGGTGAATGGTTTATCCTCAGAATCTTCACATATCCATGAGAAAGAGTATGGTTTGTGGGTAGGGTTTATTACACCAAACTCTCTGCAGAAAGAATGAAGCTTGTGAATCATCCACACAACTGCTGACACATAGTAGTAGTGATATTACTTGAAATTAATTAGTTGATTAATCAAAGTAAGTAAACTGTAGAGCATATTTAAAATGACAAAAAAGATGACTAAAGTGTTGTACGTAGTTAAGAATAGAAGGAAACAAACAACACCAAGAGAAACCACAAACATAGCAAACCATATGACCATTTTGTTAATAACATCAAAGTTATTGGCAAAGTAAAGCGGCATGTTTTAAGTATTGTCTTAATGCCCAGGACAGGCGGTTCCACAGCCTCACCACAATACTAAACACAAGATTAGCATGGCTGATTTCTCACCTGCAGACACTTGTGCCAATCCCCACCGATGTGAACTCTATGACTTTAGTGTTGGGGTCAAGAGTGGCTCTGGGTGGGGCCCCGTGGGGCCCACGTAGCTCGGGGTTGCGTCTGTTCATGCTGAGATAGTCTGAGTTCTCCAGGTGGAAGTGGCAGTAGGGCAGCAAGCAGTGGCCACTCACCTTGATCAAAGGCCCCTGCTCACCTTGCAGATTTGGAATGCTGCCAGGACAAATGAGCATACAGTGTTATCCAGGTATGATACGACTACTGGAGTGTTGTGCTGAAGTGCTGAATATGTCTTGACAGAGACTGAACACTAGTACCAGGACTGGTTGGCATGCTCTCATTTGTAGAATGCCATGCAAAGTATATCTTTAGAGTGCTGAATGAGCACAGTATTAAGTATAACAATCTATTATTCTAAAGATTTAGATGAAATAGACCACAGAAGCAGTTTCTTAAAAAGTAGCTCTTTCTGCATAAGTTAACTGACAGAATAAGTGTTAGAAGGAGCAACATCCCATGAGCAAAGGCTTCTTTGCGATGTTAGTCACATGCAGCTTAGTTGTACTGGCAAACCTGCACACCAGCCTGGCCTCATAATGGGCCACTTCCAAGGGGGAGAAGCGGAGGCTGAAAGCCTGGCTGGATCCTGCCGGGATCAGACCCATGCTGGGCTCCACACTGAAGGGTGGGAGCTCGGGGTCTCCCAGCAGCAGAGAGGACACATTTGCCAGAGAGCTGGCTGGCCGTAGCCCTGTCCGACTGCCCTGAGCAGAGTGAGGGGTCATGCCTGTATATGCGTGGTAAAACAAACCGAAACTGAAACATTTCTTGATAGAGGTTCAATCAATCCACATACACAGTGTGAGATATATAGGACATTTATAGATCTGAGATATATATACACAGTGATATACACAGTAAGAGATATATACAAAGTGTTATACATAGTCTGAGATATATAGGGCATTTATAAATCTGTTAAGGAAATTTGGGTAGTAGATGTCCAATCAGGAGAACCGGTACTGAATTTAACTATTTCTGAAGTGAGATGCATATTAAAAGTGTACCTCTATGGTTAAAACTCCCAGTCTTCCCCAAGTTGTCCATTACAACCTGCCAGGAGTACTCCAGCTCCACAGTGCCTGCGTTAGCCATCTGTATCCTGGAAACACGATCCAAGCTACATTCATTATATCCATTAATTCCCATTCAAGTGAATTAAATTAATTCCTAAAAAGTTAATAGCATTGCTAATAATGGATGAGAATTAGTAGAATCCAGTTAGCATCACAGAAGTGAAACAAACTGAATGGATGCTGCACTGGTGTTGTCATGCATACTGGAAGATTCTGGTCTGGTAGAGCATGGTGTCTTTGAAGTAGATGGGTTCAACGTCACACTTGAACTTAGCATAATCGCATTTTGCGCTGATCCTCAGTTCTAGGTCTCTAGAGGAGTTTTCCAACACCAAGTGGGGAGGCTCTGGATCAGTCTCCAGTACCTAAGCACAGGAAAACATCAGATGATAGTACACCTGCTGCTTTCTGTTAATGTGTAATTTACCACCCTAATATCTGGTGTACAGTAAATGAAACTGGCTTACTGATGAATACTAATTCTTAACCAACTGCATTTTTGAATTTAATACTTCATAAATGAATTTAGACTTCTGTTCTTTGCGTTCTCAGGAATACAGTTACAGCATTAGATGAAATGTACTGTTATGTTTTTCAACAAACCAGTAACTAAAATTGAAGCTCTGGATGCACAAAGACCCAGAGGAGTGAACAGCGTCAGCACTTTGATCACTTCCACTCACCTTCTTCTTAACTGGCCGCTGTGGTGAGGCCTGCGTGCTCTTGTCTACCCATCTGACAGTGCGAAGGCGCTTATCCCAGTCTGGCACCTGGTCCACGGGCTGTTGGAAGGTTATCCGGCACAGTTTACACTTTACAACCTGTGCGTTCAGCACCACAGGCTGCTCCGAGCAGAAGCTTGCTGTAATTTCCTTGGTGCAGCCGGCATGGAGGTGGCCCATCTGGGGTGAGAAGCACACTTGAGGGCCATCTGGAGGCCACTCGAAGCGTAGCACTTCCACATCACTGTGGTTGCTCAGGGTGAAAGTCTCGTGGTAAAGACGGCCAACGTGACAGTTTCCGAAGTTCAGCAGGGCAGATCTGGATCCTGGGAATGGCAAGAGATAATGACAAAACATTTCAGCACTGTATAAAATTATGCCGATTGCGACTGGGAGGTTTAACACATAGGTTTGTTGCTCACCTTCTGCACTGTCCTGGTCCTGAAGAATCTTACTGCTGATATTGTCCAGTGAGATGATGTCACAATAGGCTTCTCCTAGCAACTGTACCACTGTCTTCTCATACTGGTTGTCCTGCACCAGAAAGTGCATGCTGGCTTCGAAGCTCTTTGCCACTGCAGGGCGGAACTCTACCTCGAACTTCGCCTGCTGCCCCGCCTTTAACGTTATAGTGGCCAGTTGAGCCGTCTGTCTCTCTGTGAATGATGTTTGAAGTCAGTTTGCTCCCTGAAGTAGTCTCAATAAGGTCAAACTAAAACTTAAATGTGTGTTCTAATAATAATTTTCTTTGTTTCTACTATAGCAAAAAAACTTACCTGTTCCAAGGTCAGTGGCTATGTGTGAGGAGGAGATGTGGCTGCATATAGTATCTGGGGCTGCCCGCAGTGAGAACACTCCCACCTTATCAAGTAGATTAATGCTGACCTAAAGGAGTCATAAAGGGAGATATGACACTGGTGAATATGTCAGCCAGGTGAGACATCAGCATGGCTAACCAAAGCCTCGAGCCTTTTAATATTACCTGTGCAGGCACACTGCTGATGTTCTTGATGACCAGAGGAAGGCTCTGTCCCTTGCCTACCAGCAGTTGACTGAATTGCAGCACTGGCTGCCCTTGGCTGTTCCTCTGAACTGGTTTCAGAACAGTGATGTAGGGCAGATTGCCTTCTCCCATCAAATCAAACACCAGCACCTTTCCCTTGCTCGTAGGAAGGGCACTAATTCAGACAAGAGCGAACCATTTCTTGCATCCAACAACCATTTCATGCATCTCCTTCACATCCAGGTTAAAACCATTCATCTGCACACTCACCTGGTGGACCCTTCGAGGGTTGCCTCAAACACTCCGAGATAGGTGTGCATGGCCTGGGGTGAGAAGGTGACCGAAGCGAAGACATGTGAGTGGCTAGGGATGATCATCCGTGTAGGGGTTAACTCAAACACCTCTGAGATGCGCACTGGCATCTGGAGAAGACAGACAGCTTCAGTGAATACAATCAAAGTCCAGAAATACTGCATGTTGTTAATGTGGGATTTGTTAACACACACCTTGGTGTGGACAGGCTTGATCTGTAGATTAAGCTCACATGGAACTTTGCCAGGGTTGGAGAGGCGGAAGCGGGCTTTGGCCGAACTGCCCACCAGCACATTGCTGAATACGAACTTGTTCTCATCCTGGATGTAGATGCCCATAGCATCTCGGTACTGTTCAGAGTGCAGCATATTACTGTTCTTACACAGTCGGTGCTCTTCAAAGATTGAAGCAATGTCTTTATAGTCTATTCCTAGACACAAGAGAGATACGGAAAATTTGAAAAATAAAACTCTGCACATATTTATGATTGCCGTTATACCCTTAGGCTGACCAGAATCATTCCATCTAAATGGAAAACCCGTTTAGATCAGAATCTGATAAAGCTGTGAGAATATGCTCTGGTATTCACAGAACGTACTTGTCAGTAGAGCCTAAACAGGCAGTAGAGCCTGTACAAAATGACTTAATTTCTCTTCTTGCATTTTGTTGAAAGAATACCAAATTCAGGATATCAATTTCCCTTAGCTGAGAATGACATTACAAAGTACTGAAGTACAGGATCAGGAGAGAATATTACACAACAGCATAGTAAATTAGCACAGACATGACTGAGCACAGTGAATCTTTCAATCTGTTCACAAACCTGGCATGCAGACCTCTGCTATCAGCCTGTAGGGCATTCCTCCAGGGCTGTCAGCAGGGTCCCGGTCACTTATGTCCACCACCAGACACTCCTGCCAATGGCCTGTCTGCTCAGCTACACACTCCACGGTGATTACCTGCTGGGCACCAGGCGGCAGGACACCAAAGCATGGCGTCAAGGAGAACACTCCCATTGTCAAACGAGTCTGCTGGCAAGAAAGAACATACAAGCCCAAGCACATTAATAAATCTGCATGAATTAAGTGTTTGTACAATGGGCTTGTAAGATAAGTCATGGTAATTAACTAACCGTGACACTTATAGAATGTTCCCTACCTGGGTGGGAATGTCTTTCTGGATAGACTCAGACCGGCGTAGCTTGGAAGCATTGTACGGCCTTGCAGAGTGACTCTCTCTGGATGGCTTCTTCCCTATGCTTTAAGAAGATAAAGTTTCCAATAAGAGAGGCTCAGATGGAATCACAGCAGAAGTACGGTGAGAGTAAGGGTCATTGTGTGTACCTTTTTCTCTGTGAAGGAACTGGGAAATCTTTACACATTCTGGAGATAATAAATCGGATTTCAAAGTCACCCTGGTTTTCCACAGTGAGTGTCCTCATCTTGCGGGAACCATGGACCAGTGCACCAAAGTTGATGTCATTTGGAGGAGTGAGACTGTACTTGGAGAAGAAAGATTGCATGGACATTTTGATGGGTATAATGGCAATTGTTTCTCCGCCCTCTGGGATATTTGGTTCAATCACCTGGAGCAAAGGACAAACAGTAATTCGTTCAAAACGGTAAGGAAAACCTTTGATATCCAGTGATTGGCCAGATGCTACATTAAAAGGGGTGGGGTCAACTGACTTGGCATCGTAGGATTGGCTGCTCTTTAATTGACACCTCCTTGCTGTAGCAGAAGATGAACTGAACAGCAGTGGGCCGGTCAGTAGGGTAGAGAGAGCCTTTCAGGGGCGTAATAGTGAACATGGAGTTAAGGTTGGGCATTCCAGGCTCGGTGGGCTCCAGCATGAACCTGAATCAGTGGAAAACCAGTTACATCATCCCACTTGAAGGCTGTCATCAATGTGCATTTAATGACATTATGGCAAATGTGCTGTACACTGTACGCTTATGTACATACTTGTAGGCTATTTCATATTTGCCTTTGTTTTTCAGATTAACCGACAGCTTCACTTCTTCTCCTACTTTGACTGTTCCAAAGTCCAGACCACCATCAGCACCTATAACAAATTGAAATTAATTATAAAAACTAAATAACACCTAACTGTGAACAATGGGCAAATAAATACATATCTATTATAGATAAATGTATGTGTGAGATACAGTAGGTACCTTTGGGAAAGGTGATGTCCAGAGCAACGTCATATGCCTCTGCTGTGATCTGAATGTTTTCCGTGTGAACAATACCAAGAATGTTCTCTACATCTGACACCTGATGGGCACACACATCCACACACACCATACAGCAATTCAGGTTATCAGATATTACTGGTTATCATCCAGGATCATGAGGAAGCCAACCACCACTTATAAAATAAAGCTATAATTACTATGCATCTCTGAGAGATGGACATCTATGCTAGCGTTTGAACTGTGGGGCAGTGAATTACCTCTAGTCGTATGGTTTTCTTATGGTTGATGGGCTTCAAGGCACAGAAATGCACGAGCAGGGAGAACTTGGAGTGGGGCATGATGACGCCCTGGTTCTGCGACATGCTGAACTCATCCCCCAGCATCTCCAAACCACTCAGCCTCCAGGCCACCGGGAGCATGGTGGCATTTTTCAGGCATAGGCTCCGTGTGTCCCTCCTGAAGACATGTGACCATTTCATTAATTTAACCTTCATTACAGGTTATTATAGGTTACTAGGTTAACCTTATTAAAAGCTAGATCTTTAGTCAAAGCCAGTTCAAAAACTGAGCAACATAAAAAATGTAATGTGATGCTCCAAACCTGTGAAGGAGAATCTTGTCAAAGTTCAGGAGCTTTCTCTCCACCTCCAGCTCTGGGCGGACTCCTCTGCAGGCGATGCGAAACACAGCAGGTTCTGGGTTCTCCTTTATACAGCACACCACGCTGTCTTCAATAAGGCCTGGGGTGGTGGGATATGCCCAGACTCTGAGCTCCTGTAAAATTGCATGGACCTTAAAGACACCAAGTCCACTCAGGACAACACAGCGAACATACATTGTGCACTGACCTCCAGAGAGGTAGTTTTGAACCTATTTCCACATGGTTTAACAGTAATTTGACAGTGCGCGATTATGACCTTCGTCCACACAGAACATCTTCATAACTAGGCAGTTTTTATTGAAGTTGTATGGGACATCAGTGAGACAATGGAAATTCACACCTTTTTTTCATTAGGCTTAAGGACCAAGCTTGGAGGGTCCAGAATGAATGTTGTGGCCTTGGTGTCATGCTGGAAGCAGAAGTAAATATCGGCTTCCATTGGGGAGTTGTTGTGGATTATTAGCTTTTCTGTGTTTTCTGGGTACTTCCTCTCCTTGTGTCTGTATAAAGTAAACAGCTACTGTGTTACACTGGGAAGAATGAGCTGTGTAATTTGTTCAGTTCTTTTCCTGTGACTGAAGTAATATCACTAAAGATTCATTCTTTACAAACACAGGCTCTATTGCTATTTTATACAGGATGCTATAATTGCCTGCATTTGGTAACATTTTAGTTTTCCATTAGTTCAGTTAAAGTCACAAAAGCTATAAACACGTATTTTATAGGAATAAAAACTATCAAGGAGGTTCAGCAATCAAGAAGTAAACTAAAGATATTATGACAGTGCAGATTCAAAGAGACTGGTTGTCTAACCAGCAGCATAATGAGAATACCTGTCTCTGTTCTTCCCACAAAGCAAAGGGCCAAAGTCATACAGATTTGAGCGGATGATGTATGTCTTCTGCAAGCCCTTCTCAGGCTTCAGCACCTTCTTACAGTGAGCAAACACTGTCCTACCACACACATCCATAAAAGAACATTATCATCACAATAAAAAGTAACCTTCCTGAGCTCCAGACACCAGACTGTTGCCTGTTGTGCAGGCATAACTCACTTATGGTCTTTGCTGATTGATGGGAAAGTGCAGATGCCTCTGCAGAAGAGCTGATAGCAACTTTTGGTCCCCATCACTTCGAAGCTAAGTGTCTGATCGAAATTGCCAGCCACAGTTGAGCGAAACCAAATCTTCAGTGTCACCTCGCCGTTTGCCGGGACAACCCAGCGGAAGTGAGTGAGCCTTCGGGGGAACCAAGGAAAGCCCCCGACACCAGCCAACCAGAACAGCAAAAAGGGTAAAAATACATCAAGAGAACGAATGGTGTGTTTACATATACAAGAATGACCATAGTTGAGAGCATACATCTGCATGTTGGTGAGTGTGGGGGCTCATAGTGTACATTCCGCACCTCTGATTGCGTTCTGACTGGCTGTCTATCCCAGATCGGCCTGTCTCAGTGTCAGATAAGGAGGTGACTACACTGAGTGGAGAAAAGAGAGAGGCAGCACTCTTGCCTCCTTTTTTAGCTAGAGATCGACGCTTGTCTTTCAGACTCTCTTTGGGCGGCTCTTCCTTCACCGGCACCTTCTTCCCTTTGCCTTTGGTCGGGGCTGCCACCTCCTCCTGATAAGCAGACATGCTAACAGCTGTATCACTCATTCAAATGGCTCTTTCATAGAGAGGCTACATGCAACATATAAAACCCAAACAAAACCCAAAAACTAGTGTTTTACCCCTCCAACATCCCCCCCCCCCCCAAAAAAAAAAGTACAATACATCACAGATGTATGCAGGACAGACATCTAAACCATCTCAATCATTCCCATTGCAGACAGCACATACAAAAGACTCCATATACCTTGGGGGGCAGAATGGGAGCTGAAGCCTCTTCCTCCAGATCTGCCTCCTTCTTCTCCTCAGCCTGGTCTTCTAAAGACAGGGGCACTAAGAAGGTGAAGGAGCCAGGAGTGGCCTGGGGGCGGGGCACTGATCTCTTTCTGGGGTACCCAACTACCGAGAACAGCAAAGGAGGAGGGATGGGTGGGCCTCTGGGTCCCAGCCCCAACCCATCCAAAACCTAGAAGGACAATGTTGGAATTGAGTGAAACTTCAGGTGTAGGATGTGCATGTAATTAAACTGTCAGAATATGTCATGCCATATTCTTTTACTACTGTATGTTGATGATTGTAAGAGGAATGAAGAACAACAATGTCTCCTATTAATATATCAGAATTTTTCCCTAGCACCCACTTTAAAAGCCCACTTATGAAGAAAAATGCTTGACGTGGGATTTGTTAATTTTTTGGTAATGCTTGGAGTCTCCAGGGAGACTTTGGAGTCTCCTAAATTTCTACAGAGATGTTGGAGTTTGATGTCCTAACCTGCTTTTATTAATATAAGTAAAACAGGACCACATTTGAGGCACTTTAAGAATTTACAAGCAACTTTGACCCATTTCCTCTGCTTGGAGGCAGTGACCAAGCAAATTTCCTTATGCGATAATAAACTAATCTAACCTAATCTAATATCTGCCTAACCCACCATGTTCCAAGCCACTTTGCAAACTGGCCTTTCACTTTGTTAAGAGTTCAGATGTAAAAAATTCAAATGTCAGAGAGACAAACAGACCCAGTCCTCCATGAAGTGCCTAGTTAATCCTGCACTACCTCCTCCAGAGGCGGCAGCTTCAAGCTGCAGAGAAGCTCGGCCCCGCTTGACTGCTCCTTCCCGTTAATGGAAACGCAGATATGGGGGATGACCAGCGGGGCCGCCTCCCTCTCGACGCCCTCTGATCCGTCAGGCAATACGTGTGGCTGGCTGGCTGCCGGCGACAGCATCCGAAGGTCAGCAGCGTCGGTTTTCAACCTCTCCCTCTCCTGCCTCTCCCGCTCAGCTTTCTCCTTCTCCCTCTCCTTCTTGGCTTTCTTGCCAGAGGGGGCTTGGCGCTCGGCGGCCTCCTCAGGCTCCTGGGGCGGCTCGTCAGAGGAGAGGGCCTGGAGCAGGACACCCTGGGTCCGGTCCCAGTACTGCAGCACGTGCTGGACGTCCGACTGGTTCCTCTCGTACACACGGAAGCGGGAGAGCAGCTGCATGTCGGCCTCGCTGCACTGTTAACATTGTTCACAGACAAAGCTGGAATTACTACATGAGGTTTAGGATAAGATTGAGGGAGCTTCTGTCTAAATGGGTGCAGCCTCTGCAAATTAAGAGGTTTAGGGACTAAATAACCAGATTAGCTTGTTATGTATTTCCTGGTGATTTGATCCCAGGCCACTCCACCTAAAAACAGCATTTATTTTTTTTTTTTGTGATACAATAGTTGCATTAGGCCCAAACAAACGTTTGACAGCTCTAAGCTGAATCACAATTGAGGCAAAAGATTCTAACACAGGCTTCTGTATTCCATTGTTTTCAATCATGACAAAAGTCACATTATGGCCTAGCTTTGGCACAAACTGACCAGCTCTCTCTCCAGTTCACCCACTGCCAATGAAGGATCTTCATGGCCACCTGGCTTGCTCTCTTTGATTTCTTTGGATTTCTTTTTCCTGCCTCCCTCTTCGAGCTCTCTGGCGCTGTCCAGAGGCGAGTCTTTACCATCTTTGCTGTCCGTGCAAGCAGATATCGTCCTGCCCTCTTTAGCCACAGCTGGCTGCTGGTCCAGTTTGGTGTCGGAGCGCAGTGCAACAGTGGACTACAAAGAGGGCGTACAAACCGTTCTGTAAGCTTATCATGTCTTGGAATAGCATGTGTATTTCTCACTAGCTGCAGCTCTGACCTGCTTCGCTCCCAGCTGGCTCCTCTTTCCTGAGGAGTCCTCTTTAAGCACCTCCTTTTTTCCTTTCTTGTGCTTTTTCTTCATCTCCTCCTCTTCTCGCAGCCTCTCCATCTCCTCCTGCTGTCTCCGCTCCTCTTGCTCTTGCTGTAGTCTCCTCTGCTCCCTGTCAATCGTGTATAGATAAGATTAGATAAGATTCACACCGTTCTTATTACTTATTACTACTTATTGCTGCAGGCCAGAAAACAAGAGCCAGTTTCCCCCAGATCTAGTTATAAACCATGCCAATCCACAGCTGAACATTTTTTTAAAATCCTGAATTAGTGTTACTTAGTCTTTATATGGGTCAGACAACCAATTTCCTAAAAATATAACAAAGCCTAATTACTGACCTAGTGCTAAAAAATTTGCAAAATACAACATTCTGTATTCAAAATTGTTCCCCATTTAGCAGACAGTGAGGGAGTCCTGCCTTTGCTAGGGGCCTATTGAACAGGTTTACCTTCGTTTGTGTTCTCGTATCATCTGTCTGTGTAGGAGGTCTATGTGCTCTTTCTCTTCCTCAGGTAGGGCATCGTACTCATCCTCATCCATCTCCTGCACACGGAGCTGTTCTCTCTCCATCTGCTCCCTACGTAAGGCCTCTGTTCACATACAGCCTCTACTATCAGCAGTTCTTAAACATGTATTCAGCCATTTATCTCTAAACTTGTCACCATCTGTATAATTGTATATCTACTGTATAACTACTACAGTAACATTCCCAGTGCAGCTGCCACAGCAATGTCCATCTTATTTTATTTTTGTTTTTTAATTTTTTTTGTTTGTTTTGTTTATATTACATTTTTATTTCTCCATAGTTCCTCTCATTCTCACTGTTCGTGTCGTCTTCCTGCTGCCTCACCTGCCACCAGCAAACGTTCTCTCTCTGTGGCTTTGAAGGCATCGTAGTTGTTCATGAGGTCGATCACATAGATGTGCTTGCGGTTATTAAAGGCTTTGAGGATGATCTGGAGTGCGGCACTTGGGGAGCGGCAGAAAAGTGTCTCCAAGCTGTCAATCACCACACCGCGGTGACAGTCGCTAAGCTACAGGCAGGTTGGAGATGCACAATTAAAATATGTCAAGAGAGTGAGCGTTTGCTTCCCACAAATGACCATGTCAGCTGTATAATAGAAAAGAACTGATGACTGGCAGTTACCATCAACTGCCAAGTGATTTCCAGTGCCTGTAGAGCCTGTGCTAGTTGTTACCTGTAGTCTTTCTGACAGAATCTCTACCAGCAGGTCATCAGGCAATAAGCTGCTCATTGCTTCCAGGTCACCAGTCTGGCTTGTGCTCTCACCTGGTAGCCTCTGAACCTGCCCATCCTGTATACAAACAATAAAGCATAATCACACACTCACAAGAGCACAAATTTGATATCCCCTACAAATTCATAGTGACAAATTGTGCTTCGTCTTTACTGTAAGCTAAAAGGGTTTAGCAAGTTAACATTTAGTAAGTTACACAAGCCAACCCAAGCGAAGTTATGTAATAGCTGGAATTATGTAGTGGCCAGTCCCATTAGAGGTACCATGCAAGTAGCAGTGGGATTAAAGCTGTTCTTCTTCTTTGGTCCAGTGATGCTGGTCTTGTTACGGGTCGATACGGTGGATGTGGGGGCTTTGGGATCAGTGGCTTGGCTGCCCTCTGCTGTGTGTCTAGCTACCGCCTCCATACTGAGAACTCCCACAGCCTGGCCAGCAGAACCTGCCGCATCTGAGCCAGAGACACAAACACGCACCGAATATCACCTTCTTTACTGTGCCAAGCCAGCACACAGATGCTGGGGATTCAGAGCATAGTCCAGGCCTCACCTGCGTCCTCCACAGTTGTCTGCATCAGCTCCATGAGCTCTCTGGCCTGCATGGCTGCCGAGCTGGTGCCTGACGATACCGCCTCCTGCACCACGCCGTCGAGGGTCAGGCACGCCACGCCGTAGTGCCTTGCCAGACTCACTGCCAAGGCTGTCTTACCTACACATAGACTCACACCATCATCTCACCAGACCAAGAAAAAAAGCTTCCAGGTTCAAGAGCACACTGTCAGATGAAAAAAAGGAATATTAAATAAACGATCCTTTTACTAAATAGAAGTCTACACAGGTACATATAAAACAGTGTTAACCTTCATTGCAGTCTGCATAGGCCTGCTGTTCTCCCAAAACCCTTCAAATATTAGATTTACATTTTTATACAATTATTCTTTAGCAATTCATGTTAATAAATACACACAAATTGTGGTTGGAAAATATGTGATTGGGCATTTGTCTACAGCTAAGCTCAGAACTCCTACCTGAGAGGGGAGCCCCATGCACTACGAGGCCAATGCCTCTGCGATTGCGAGCAGCATGACTCTCTGGTGACAGATCCACGCCCATGTGCCGGGCGATTGCTCTGGAAACTGGGTTCACCTCCAGATCCCCAACGCAACTCATCCGACTATCCTCTTTGACAAGATCTGTGAAGAGCAGCTTCGTGAGTCTGCCTCTATCTGAATAATGGCTCCAGTATAAACACATTGCTTTATACGAGCGGTGAGTTGCTTTTTTTACCAAGCGGAAGCATACCTGCGTGCGATGGAGATGCATCTTTTGAAGGTACAGCAGCTACCTCTATCCTGTCCTCTTCCAGGGGGCGCTCTCCAGGTGAGGAGATGGATAAGTCCTTGTCTTGCACCACACACTCTCCCTTTTCCCTGGTGTTGGAGGCCTCATTCTCTTTAGGTGAGCCTGGTTTGGACTCTAAAGGACATTTGAATGTCACTTGGTTCCAAAATAACCAAGATGCATCTCTACCAGAAGCATCCCTGTCTTATGAAGAATGATGACGAGCATGATCTCTGACTGCACTCGTTCATAAATGTAAAGCCCTCTGGCAGCATTTGCCAAGTTTTTAAAAAATCAGCATATCTAATACAAGAGAGTAGTATTAACTTTATCAGCACATAATTCAAAAAAGTATCAACAGATAAAACCCAATAAAACAAACTTAAAATGTAAATGAAATGCAACACTTCTGTTGAGTACACCAGTCATAACATAGTTTACGGATAACACATACTGTGTATTAAACACTGGTTACACGTTGGTAACCTTTTGAGCTCTAGCCACAATCTGTGCCCCACTGGGGGTAAACAAATCAGTGGTGACACATGCGGTCATTCATTAGTATCTTCATAATACAAAATCTTCATAATATTTGGTTGATGTAGCTCACTGTAATACCCAGAATTAAAGACTCATGCAAAAAAAGCATTATAAGAATGTCATAGATGTCCGAATAAATGAGATTATGAAATGAAATGAAATGAAATTAGATATAACTTCAATAAAGCAAAAAAAGCTTAAAGCAATGCCACCCCCCCCCCCAAAAAAAAAAAAAAAAACTAGCAATTAGTATTTTTGCAAATGTGCCCATGCTAACTAGTGTTTATCAGCTTTTGATCACATTTCGACCGAATGACCCTTTATTGGATGTGTAAAGAGAAATGCCATACCCTGCCCAGGCTCCCGGGAGCTGTTCTGTTTGTAGTAGTCCAGCAGTTCAGCAGGCAGGGGCTCTCCGGGGGCACGAGGGGGCAGTAGCAACACATTCTGTGCATCATAACCTTTCATCATCCTCAGAATCTGTGGAGACCAAATGAGAAATGGCTCAAGTTCAGATAACAACACAGTAGACAGGAAAGGCCTGAGGTGAGCTGAGTGCTTCAAAGCACTGTCACAGCTAAGTAGTTCTGAGGATTGGGATACAGAGCTTTGAAGTTTGGTGTGTGGTTTGGACCAGAAGGGATTGAACCAGAGATATATAGAGAGACTTGACTTGATACAGTGTCACCAATGGGTGACACTGTAGAAAAAAAGGTTTCAGTTGTGCTCAAGTTAGACACATTCCTGTCATTTATGAATTGTCATTTAGTTCGCTGTGGAAACTATCCTAAAAGGTACAGTACTAGTTTATTGCACTTCAGACACTGGCAACACAATGTTCAACAATGTTCCTTGTTACTGGAGCATAAATCGCTTCTTTTCATAAAAGAAAAATTCTTGACCACTGATCAGACTAACTGTTAAAAAATATATCAGAACCTTCTCTTCCTCTAGGTACTGCATGTCGAAGTCCAGAGAGTAGAACTCGATCGGGTAGGGGCAAGGGTTACAGACCAGCACCTCCGCTTCCTCCCCACTGCTGTAGGGAAGCACAGGACCCAGTTCCAGCACTGAGGTGGAGAACTTCAGCTGAGGCTCCTCGCCCTGGCCCTGGACCAGCAGCAGGACTCGTTGGGTGCTATGAGCCACGACTAGCACCAGTGTCTCTCTGTACGCCCTCTGCAGGCATGCAAACACATGACGGGGATAATGACTTGACCCACAGGTCTGTGTCTACGTGGGAAGCAATTTATTGACTGCAAGCTTTATTAGGGTGAGTTGAATTTCAGGTCAGTTCTGTTTGTACAGCACTTTTTACAATGAAGAAATCTAGGTGCAGACCTTTCATGAGGATGAGAGGATGAGAACGGCAAAGAAAAACTCTTTGACAATGAAGAAGAAACCTTGAGAGAATTCAAGACTCAAAAGTGGATCTTACCCTCTGGACAGCACTAGGCAGCGACTACATGAATTAATGTGTAATAGTGTACTTTACACATCATCACAGTGTGAGGTTCGTTGGAACCCAAAGTGGTTCATTATTCATATTTGCTTTAATAGTTCACTTGAGCATTACAGGTCATAGTCGTGGAGGAACATGTGAGTGGTTGAGTTCGGTTGGTGTATGATCTATGAAGTTCTCTTGGTCTTTTAGTCTAGCTGTGTTTTTCTATGAATAAAGGTAAATGTGAATACTTGCCATTAGCTAAATTATTGAAATCCTACTTTAGAGAGTTTTCAGTTTCCCCTGAAGCCTGTTATATTCAAAGCTTTTTTTTAAAAAAGACTTTTCCAATAACTTGGAATTACTTTTTCCAATAATACACATCTGCCTCCTAGAACCATGTTTTTAATCCAACAAATATTTAAAAACTGAATGTATATATATATATATTTTTTTTTTCTTAAGCTATGATGTTTTTCCCCACACTGATACATTTGAATCACTCTGACAAACCACAGCACTCTCTAAAACTCCCGACAAAGTTTACGTTAATTAAATAGGAATGTCAGATTTGACTATACTAGAGTCAGAGTTGGTGTTGCAAATATCTGAAATCTAAAATATAACAAAACTTCACAGTAGACATATCAGTACCACTCCACAGGATATATGTGTGTCTGTATTTCAGTTATTGCAGTTTATATGCAAGTTTGTGTGTGTGTGTGTGTGTGTGTGTGTGTGTGTGTGCATGGAAACAAGCTTCAGTCCAAAGTGAGATAAGAATAAGTGTGTGTGTCAGCTTGGCTCTTATCAGAGTCTCTCTGGGTTCATTGATCAGACCTAGCAGGGCGCCAGCTGCATGGCCTGATGGGAAGGATGAGTACTGAATATATACCAGTCTTTCCGGTGAGATATGCATTACGATATATAAATAGGAGGTGATAAAGAGGTTGGGAGCACAAGCTGTCACTAAGATCGGGTTTGGTGATTTATTAGAGCATCATGCCACTTCTATTGATGAGGATGGAAGCATGAGCTGAGTTTACTCCTGGTTAGAAGATTCCAGAACTACCAAAACAAATCCACCTGGATTAGATCTTGGACAGCACAAAAAAAAAAAGAAATTAAATTCACTACACACTACAAAACAGACAACTGGTAATTCTGGAGTTACGATGGCAGTCCTGTGTGACCTTACCCCTTCAGCAGGGCTGAATTTGATCTGAACATTGAGCCTGTCCCCAGGATACACCACACCTCTGGAAGGCAGCATCTCAAAGATAAGTGGAAGTTGTTGCTCTAATTGGGCCTTTCGTCTCAGGTGAAGGGGGGCGTGCTTCTCAGTCTGAATATACAACCAAAGAAATGACTTGGCATTTATGTGACAAAATCCTGAAGAAATTAGACAACCACTTCTATTCTTTCACAAAAATATAGATTAGCTTTATTTTATGTTCTGTAAAAATCTGTATAATTATGCAAGGGAGATGAATATGACAGAGAAAGAAATGTTCCGGTGTACTGTAGGCAATATTGTGAATAACTAGTCATTAGCTATAATTCATCAGTTAACCTGCCTCTTAATAAATAAAAATACAACCACATATAATTTAATCAGAAGAGATTAAATGGAGAACATGGACGTAATTACTGCTTGCACCAATGCTCGCTGTTGCAGTGAACTTTACAAGTTAAACCCAGGCAAGAAGATGATCCTACAACTGTGTAATAAGAATGATTCGCTGCTGGTATTTTCATACATGTTGGTGCTTTGGAAGTGCATGCCAAGGTCAAGAACCCATATGTCATGCACGATTAGCACACAGGGACGTATCTCAACACGTTTTCCGGACTGCAGAAGGGTGTTATGAGTGGCACGGCATGTTGGAGTTCCACCAGGGTGTGCACTAAGTCCCTGTACCTTCCTCTTGGGCTGCTCCTCTTCCTTAGTGCTCCACTCGCAGGGCACACAACCAGGGTTGCGCAGCTGCACCGTGATCATCTGGCACATGCCGCACTGCACGCTGTCGAAGTGCAACACATCTGTGCCGGCGGTCAGGGAGGGCATGGTCACCACCGCCCGCAGACGCACCGGCACTGTAGGACCGCCCGCAACCTGCCAGCCGCACAAAGTAAACAAAAAACAAACCCACAATGATTGGAGAAAATGTATTTAGTTCATCATACATGGTAATATCATATATCCTGACCATCCAGGCCAGCAGGAAGCTCCCAGTACTGCAGATGGACCTGCAGGCCACAGCCTGTTGAACACCTCTCACAGCACGAAAAATGGCGCAAAAAGAAAGTCATTTAATTATTACACAAGGCAAAAATCAAAATGGATATATGTTATATTAACAATTTTGCACAAAACAAAATGGATAATCAGGAACATACACAAGGCACCCGCTTGTGTAACTGAGCTACATTATCTTATTGTGGTAATTTACTGATGTGAGGCGCAAAAAACACAATTCCAAATTTTTGTCATTGTCCGGTACTGTCTTTTATTCAAGAGATGCCATCTAGTGATTATTATGTGTCAATAAGAGCTTCCTTGTGTAAACGCTCGGCAGTCTTTCGAGTGCGGATACGCTTTAAGTAGGTGAAACCAGCACGGTGTAAAAGTGTTCAAATGACCTGCTCCAGCACGGCACAAAAGCGTTCAGATAACTGGCTCCAGCACGGCACTAAATCGTTCAAATTACTTGCTCCAGCACGGCGCTAAAGCGTTCAAATGACCTGCTCCAGCACGGCACAAAAGCGTTCAAATGACCTGCTCCAGCACGGCGCTAAAGTGTTCAAATGACCTGCTCCAGCACAGCACAAAAGCGTTCAAATGACCAGCTCCAGCACGGCGCTAAAGCATTCAAATGACCTGCTCCAGCATGGCGCTAAAGCATTCAAATGACCTGCTCCAGCATTTCACTAAAGCGTTCAAATGACCGCTTTAGTGCCATGATGCAAGCAGGTTAATGAGGCATGGCGCTTGTAGTGTTAAAGGAGACACTTCTATACATACATAATACTAGAACATAACCCTATACAAATAACCCTATGCAAATCCCTCAGTGATTAATTTCATCCATCACTTTAATCTTGTTGGGTTCAATATTTGTGTATCTGAGAACTACCATTCATGCAGCAGATGCCATATCATTTCAAAGCCTTTGAAACATTAGAAAGCTCTTCACAGCCAGACAACACCTGTCCATTTCAGTATATACACAAACCTCTGAGAAAAACTTACACATGTGGCCGAACAGGAACAAACTGATGAAATCTAGAATTATTTTACCCTGAGCATTGTCAGAAACAACACGCCACTCAATCTCTCTGGTTTTAGTTCTTACTGGTTTATAAAAAGCCTGTTTCATTAAGCGTAGTCATAAGCACTCGTTCATCAGCTACTAAAAAAATCCAAAAAACATTTAGCTGTTATTTATATGACGTAATTACAAATGCGCAATACCTTCTTGATTTTGCACAGAAAAGTAAGAACATACACACCCAGGAAATCAATTATACACATGTTTCACTGCTCTCAAAACATTTTAGCAGTGCTGCTCTCTCCTGCATGTGTTAAACCAAGACTACTAATTTCCTAAACCTGTAAAGGTATGACAGTTCTGATCTTCCATAGCTGTACAGGCATGATGACTACTGGTCTCCACTGCCTGTAAAGGCATGATTGCTTGTACAACCATGACAGAGCTGGTCTCCACAACCAGCAAAGACCAAGTATCGGTTATCTCCCCAATCTGTAAAGGTATGATGATGCTGAGCTTCCCTACCTTTAAAGGCATGACAGTGCTGATCTCCCCAAGCTCCAGATTTGCACCACGTGGATCAAATTTCACCTCAAATGTCTCCGTCTCACAGTAGGGTAGATTCTTCACCCTGTCTAATTCTGTGCTGAATCCTGGAGAGGATGTGAACTCAATAAGATCATCTCCAGGCTCAGTGTATAAGGTATTGCATTCAGTTGCCATGTGATACCACCATGAACCAACCTGTGCCTGCTAATGATTGGTGCTCGGCTCTGAAAGATACGGCGACAGGCCCAGTGTTGGTCACTTTGATGATGTGGGTAGGAACGTTGCCATGGATCACATAGCCAAAGTCCAAGAGGTACTCAGGCAAAACAAACCTGCTGGGATCATACTTTATAACAATCATACTTTCTCATCAAATCAAAACAAGGATCCTTTGAAAATGTGATCTTACTTGCTTAGCTTTTTGCGCCATCTGCTATCTGTAGATCCAGCTGATTCTCTTTGCTCAGGGTCTCTTTGGGATTCCTCTGTATTTATAGCTTTTTCCCGCACCAGGAGCCTCTCAACTTCCATTTGCAGCAGAGCATCATACTGCACACAAACACATGTACACACACATACATATTTTCACTAAGTAACAAACTAGGTTCAGATTCAAATAATAAAAGGTAATTTAGGCTATGTTCACACAGCAGGTACATGTAGCCCAAATCCAGTCCAATCCTTCCCTGTGACACGGATTTGACATTTGCAAAAAGCAGCATTTTCAATTCTGATTTAGGCCACTTGCAGATGTGGTACTGAAATCCAATATGCATATGGTACCCAGCAGTAATCTCAGTATGAACAGCCAGATCGGAATTCACGTGACTTTTCCATCAATCCACCTTGACATTCATCATAATTTAATGTTTTCCAGGAAGGAAAGTTAGGGAGGGTATCAGTAGTGGAACAGTAACGTTTCACTGAGCACTCCATTTTTATCACTGTTGTCTACAGAAATAGTCACCTAATCATCATCTAATCATAAGTAGGGAATAACAAGCTTGTGTGCTCCTCGTGATGTAATCAGTGGGTGCGAACAGATTAGCAAATAAATTAATCTGTTCTTGTTTGTTTCTTATTGTTCTTGCTTGTGGGATATTTGTTTCTGAATTTGCAGCGGGCCTCTACTGCAGATTTACATTAGAATTATCATTATAATTCTATTCGACGGCTTGTTGTGAATTACATTTTGATTTGATTGTTTACCTCAACGGACACTGTGTTCTTTTGCACATGCAGGTCAGTTTAATAATGTGACCTGTTCAGAGTTATGTTGGATATAGGTCACATTAAAAAGAGAATATGCCTAACAACCACTACAGCCACCAAAAAAAAAATCAGATTTGGTTAGAAAATTTGGGCCACTTCTGCCTGCTGTGTGAACGCAGAACGTTAAAACCGTCCAGGGATATTCAGTGGTTTGTGAATGGGGCTGGACCATGTTTAGTGGTGTCCAGGGTTCCATGGTAGCACTCACAGTGGGGATGCAGTCCTCTTCGTACTGCTCCTCTCCCCCTCCTGTACCAGGCCTACTCAGCACCTCCTCTCTCTGCCTCCCGCTCTCCACTGCCTCCTTAGCCTGCTTCAACAAGGAGCCATATTGCTCCTCATCTATGCACAGACACACATTCAGCCTGGATCAGCACTGGCAGGTCAAGCAACATGTTAGGGTTTAGACTTCCATTTGTTTTTGCCTACAGCAAAATTATATTGTGTAAAAAGCAACAACCTTGTGGCGTAAACATTCAGAATCTCCCATGGATTAAACCAAAGATCTGCACATCACTGCCAGAAGCCTGACTAAGCAGCGCAATGCGGCACCTTGAATCGATACCCCTTCAAAGCCTCTGCTTTATTTCTGTTTCAAAACCAACATTTGCTGACATTTGTCTGGATCACGGCTCCCAGTAAGTGTAAATGTGCAGTCTAGGCAGGTTCCACAAATTAATCACACTCATTCACAAATTTCCAAGCTGGCCCAACACCAGATGGCTTTGATCAATAAGATTCTTCCACAGGTCTTTGAACTGGTGCAGGGTCAGTTGTATGTGATTAATAGCACCATTATAGCTGAGTTCAAATCCCCAATCAGCAAAAATTCAAGCGAGGCTTTGCTTCTTGGCTGGCCACTTGGCCACTGAATCACATACATATTAGAAAAGGAAAGCCAAGGATGAGAAGCATTCAGAATGTATGGAATTTGGTTCAGAGGCATTCAAATAGTATCCCAGCAGTAGTCAAGTTAGTAAACTCTTACCCAGATGTCTGGGCAGGTCCAGGCACACTCTAGGGAAGACACCCTCTCCCCTTAGTGTAATGTCCTCTGGCTCAAAGAAAGCAACTTGCAGCTGGAAAGTCTTGTGAAAAAACTCTGGGATTCCAGGCAGGTAGTACACAGAGAGCTTCATTTCTGCATGTGCCTTAACGTGGCCCTTCAGACAAGATATGCCAATAAAAATGTGCATCAGATATTAAGTAGTCATTTCAAATCACAGTACATGAATGTTATGTTTATGATGGGCCTCTAACTGTCATACAGTTTACACTGATACTGTCATACAGTTTACACTGACAGACATCAAAAAGGATCTAACATATCACTGAGACATTATGGTATGACAGGCATTGAGAGTGAAAATTTTTACTTTCTGCCACATGAAAAATGCTTTATAAAAGATACTCTAATGAAAGATCCTGCGATTGCTATATGTGGGTTATTTTTAGCCTGTCATTTCAATGTTTAGTAAATCTAATTATCTAAATTATATAATCCATACTTCACTAGAGCCTCTTGTTCAGTGTAGGATCAAATAGCTATCACACGCCAGAGAAC